>JAQHUG010000001.1:18216013-18229524 GCA_028555095.1 Dicrostonyx torquatus | reverse complement strand
TGGGGACTCCCTCAGGCTCCCAGAGTCATCCTATGGTTGCTGGGGACTCCCTCAGGCTCCCAGAGTCATCCCACGGTTGCTGGGGACTCCCTCAGGCCACAGCTGCTTTCGATAACCGCGGACCCACCTTCCTGGGATTACTAACAGTTATGGAGGAATACACTTTGTTGGTATGCATTAAGAACTGTGTAGGAGTTGGGCTGTGGTGGCCCATGCCTTTAAAGGCCACATGCGGGAGGCAAAGGCAGGCGAATCGCTGCATTCCAGGCCAGGCTGGTCTTCAGAGAAACCCTAACTTAAAAAATGGCAAAAGGTGGTGGCACACACCTCTAATCCCAGCCCTTGGGAGGTAGAGGCAGGTGGATCTATGAGTTCAAGGAAGGCTAGCCTGGTCTACAGAGTGAGTTCCAGAACAGTCAGGGCTATTACACAGAGAAACCCCCCAATAAAAAGATTATATTTGTTGGTGCTGGGGGCAACAGGATGCCCCTGTGTCTGAGCCTGAAAAGAATCTGTTAAGGGTGGGGTGGGGCTGGGAATAGCTCACAGAACAGGAGGCTAAGCACTCAAGCTTCACAAAGAAGTCTCTGAACATTTCTGCTGGGCTGGGAAGTACCTGATTATCATGTACCCAGCCCTGGGTTCCACATACCCGCACACACATGCGCACGTGCGTGTACACGCACACGCATTCTCATGACTGCTTATATGAATATTGAAAACTTATTATACTATAAAGTACATTTTATTTATTTGTTGTTGTTTTTATGAGACAGGGTTTCTCTGTGTAGCCCTGGATGTCCTGGAACTCACTCTGTAGACCAGGCTGGCCTCGAACTCACAGAGATTTGCTTTCCTCTGCATTCCCAGTGCTGATGTCAGGTACATTTTAAAGTTAATATTTAAAGTTTTCATTACAACTTTAAGATTTTTTTTTCAAAGGTAGAGACTCCGAGCATATGGCACATATGCCAGGAAAAAAAATGAAGTCTGTTAAATCATTCCCTTCAGTGGGTCAAATCCAAACTCTCAGCAGTCCGCTGCCCAGATCACTCACGAAACCCACTGCAAGCGCAAGCCAGAACAAGCTCTTACAGTCAAGGGCTTTCCTTTATTCCTCCTCTCTCATCCCGGTCCTGGGGTTAGACCAGGACCACCCCCCTTCTTACACACACGCATACACTCATGCATACACACACACACACACACACACACACACACACACGCGCGCACACACACACACACACACTGTTGTATAAAAGGGGGAGAGGTGCGGGTTGTTTGTTCCCAGCGCCTGGCTCCCGGCTCCCAGCCCCCAGCCGCCGGCCCACTCAGCCGCTGGTTGCTTGTACCCAAAATAACCACAAGAAAGCTGTATTCATTTAAACTCTGCCTGGCCCATTATCATTAGCCTCTTCTACATATTAGTCTAGCCCATATTTACAAATCTGTGTGTCACCACGAGGTGGTGACTTCTCGGAAGATTCTAACCTGCATCCATCTAGGCCAGAGGATCATGGCGGCTCTCCCACTTCCTTTCTTCCCAGAACTTCCATTCTGTCTACTCCACCCACCTATCTTACAAGCCAGGCAGAGTCTTTATTTAACCAATGAAAGCAACAGAAATAAAGGACCCTCCTACAACACACACAGTTTCACATACCCCAGGCTAGACTCAAACTCTGACGTAGACTTTGCATGTGCTCAGTAAGCACCCTACTAGAGGAGCTGCCTCTCTAGCCCTTGGCTGACACCTTGATCTTGGATTTTACCTTCCAGATCTGTGAGAGATTAATTTTCTCTTGTTTAACCAGCAAGCCTGTGGGATTTTGCTATGGCCACCTGAGGAAACTAACGCAGAGGAATGGGGAGCGGCTAAAGCATACAGGTTGAGCTGGATGAAGAGCAAGGCTCAGGAGAATGGAAGTGGCAGCCTAGGTGGGGAGGGGGCCTAGAAAAGCCCTTGAGCGTGTGCGGGGTGGTGGTGGTGGTGGTAGTGTGTGTGTGTGTGTGTGTGTGTGTGTGTGTGTGTGTGTGGTGGTGGTGGTGGTTCTGTTGTCAAAGGCAGCTGCAGACACTGTCTGCCACCTTCTCTGACCTGGGTTTTTTTTGGCTTTGTTTCTGGGTTTTTTTTTTTTCTTCTTTGGCAAAACAATTCCAGAATTTGTATCTGATTTTTTAAAATTACTTTTTTGTTGTTGTTGTGGGTGTATGTAGATTTCACTTATTTATTTAAAGATAGGGTTTTATTATATAGCCCTGGCTGGCCTGGAACTCATTATATAAGCAAGGTAGGCCTTGAATTTACAGACATCTGCTTGCTGCTGCCTCCTGAGTACTAGGATTAAAGGCGTGTGCCACCATGTATAGCTATTCTTTTTAAAAATCATGTTTTATTTATTTATTCAGTGTCTACGTCTGCGAGTGAGTGCATGTGTGCATGCGTGTGAATCCATGCATGCATGTGTGTGTATGTGTGAGTTCTATAAGTCAGACGACAACTTGCCGGTCTCTTTCCACCATATTCCAGCCTCTGCAGCAGGTGCCCTTACTGCCGAACCACCTTGATGGCCCCTAAAACTTTTAATATTAAATCGCAGCTTCCCCCTAAGAGAAACTGCTTGAGACAGCTGGAATAGGATCCCCGCATCTTCACCTCACATCCCGGGGTGTTCTTTCCCCTCTCCACCTCTCATTCCTGCCCATCTGCTACACACCAAACCCTCAAGATATCGCTTTTACATTTATAATCATTCAAAAATAAATACCCACGCTGGGTCACTTAGCTATTTTGGGCCCACAGCTGCAGTACAGGATCTGCCAGTAGACTGTGGCTCTTCACGAGAGTGTAAAAGCCATGTGTGGGATGTGTGGAGACGGTAAGTAGTGTTTCCGGTTTCTTTGGTGCACAGAAAGGCTTGGTCACTAGCTTGAAGTCTCTAAAGAGGTGGCCGTCATTGTTAGTTGCAGGTTCCTGGCATTCTTCTCCCTCAAAGCCGCCTTTTCTCAGCTCCCCATCACCGCTTTCCTCCCCAGAATATAGAGCAACTGAGTTTCCCACCATGACAGATTTTCTCCTCCTAGAAAAACGCCAACCAGCTATAGCGGTGAGGGGGACCGATACGCCTCAAGTACCTGCGGCTCAGCCCTTCCCGACATGGAACGTGATTACTGTAACATTCATTTAGCATCTGAAGAGCCTGAAACGGTGCTCAGAGTCACACACAGCCATGCCCCTGTCTGTGTTACTAGCCATCCGATACAGACAACCAATTAGTAAATGTAGTTAGCTTTATAATGTACCATAAATATGCATTCTTAGGATTCACCTAAATGAAAGCCATTTAAAGGGGGAGTGAATGGAGGTGGTTCATCTGCCTGGTCTGTCTGCCGGCTGGCCGGGTGAGGACACACTCTCTCTGTGAGTCACACAATCCTGGCAGTACTCGATCCTATCCCCCCACCCCCCAAGGTGTGTGATGAGTCCTGCCAATCATAGCTCATCAGGACCTGGGCCATAGAGCCTGGACCAAGATGTAGGTATGGGGACCAAAGAGGACCAGGGCTGCAAACTCGAGGGCTCTTGCTGCCATGGTTTAGTCCCTGAATCTAGTCTTCTCTGGAGACAGTTGAACCCTGGGAGCTGGGTATGTATGTCATGCATGAGTATCCTTCAATCCTGTTTGAACCGCTTTTGCTAGCTTGATGAGTCTGGTATTAATTAATATGGCGTGTTAGTTTGCAATCACTGATAGATGACCATAAAGTGAGTGGTTTAACAGAACCCAAGCTTAAAATTGGAAGTGGTGGCCCATGCCTGTAATCTCAACACTCACAGGGTAGACTAGCATACATTTGAGGCCAGCCTGAGCTACGTGATGAGTTCCAGGATACCCCAGGATATAGAGCAAGACTGTCTCACAAAATCGAAGGGAATAGACATGGAGGTAGGGGGTGGGGTGGGGGTGGGAGTGGGGTATGCGGGGTAATAGTGGGGGCGGGGGGGGGGGATGAGGTGAGACTTGAAGGGATACCAGCTTTCTGCCTTACTGTTCTGGAAGCTGGAAGCCCGAAGTGGATCCTACAAGTGACTGTCAGGACATCTTCAGGCTAGGTCCTTAGAAGGTTCTGGGGCAAAGTTTCTTTGCTTTTTCCAGGGACCAGGGACCACCCACACTCCAGCTCAGATTTCCATTTCACATCTCCCTCCTGCCCGCCTCTTAGAAAAGTCATTGTGATTGTGCTTGCTTCTCCCAGGCTAGTCCAGGAGAAGATCTCCACCTCAGACTCCTGACCCGCGACGTCTGTCACGTGAACGTATTCACAGGTGCTGAAGGTCAGGGCAGAGACGCCTTCAGAAGGTCTCCAGTGAGCACTAAGAAGCCACCAACTTGCAAAGCAGAATCCTCTCTTCAGGAACCAATCAGGGCAGCCTAGAAGTGGTACCCAGGGCTCACCTTGGGGAAGCAGAGGGAGATTTCCAGTGTGAGGTGATGCCGAGGTGGGCTGGTCCTTCCCCTGCATCTCTGCATATTCTGCTATGGGTCTGAGGAGGGCCAGCGTCCCAGAACACTGTAGATCATTTCCATCCAGGTGCAGCTCGCTGGGGAAGAGGGTAGGAAGCATTGCTCATTGGCTGTCAGGCTCACTTCAACTTTGAATTTAAAATCTTTCTCCGACAGGACATAACAAGTCATAAATGACATAACATAACATAGTCAGTGGATAATTACAGTAAACATACACTTCACCATGTCACAGAAGCTGGCTATGCCAGTGGCACAAACCGTGCCCTCAGCAGATACCCTTGGTTCTCAATGTTCACTAAGGGCTTTTTCTCCTCAGGGTAAGAAAAATAAAGGGTGGGTGGGGGTGCTAGGGAACTAGCTTAGGAAGTGAAGTGCTTGCCAAGCAAGCATGAGGACCCATGTTTGGTCTCTAGAACCCAGAGAAAAACACTGGACATTGGGCCGTGGGGATGACCTCATGGGTAAAGCACTTGCTATGAAACCAAGAGGGCCGGAGTTCAAATCCCCAGCACTTCTGTAAAAGCCAGGCGTACTCACAAATACTTGTGATCCCAGTATTGGGGGGTAGAGACCGTTGGGTCCCTGGAACTTGACTGGCCAGTCTAGCTGAATGGCAAGCTTTCTGTTCAGTGAGAGACCTTGTCTCAAAAAGTAGAGAGTGGGAGAGAGGAATCCATTTGATGGACTCTGACCTCCAGATGTGCACATGTATACATACACGACACAAACAAAATAGAGATAAATTTCTAATGAAATTTAGAGACCAGCAACAGCACAGGGCATGGTGGTGTGCTCGTTATCTCAGGGTTGAAAGGGGAGGGGCAGGCACATCTCTGGAGCTCTCTGGCATTCAGCCTATTTGCTGAGCTTCAAGCCAGTGAAAGGCCCTGATTCGAAAACCAGGTGAGCGCTTGAGGAATGGCAGCTGATGAAGCTGACCTCTGGCCTCTGCATGCCTGTGTGTACACCTTCACAAACATACATGTTCACTGGGGAGGGGAAGAGAGAGAGAGAGAGAAGGAGAGGGAGAGGAAGGAAGTGATAAGGGAAGGAGAAAGGGATGGATGGAGGGAGTGAAAAAGCAAATCTAGCAACCAGGATCCATGGTGCAATGAGACAAGGTGAGGAGCAAGGACATGGGGCAGCTCACCAAATGGCACTCTGGCTGATGACAGAGCCCAGCCTCTGCCCACTCTGAGGGCCAAGGCCACAGTAGCGCAGACTGAGGCCTTGGAGTCTTTGATTGTTTTCCAGGCCTGAGAAAATACTCTCAAGTTCTCTATCTCCAAACCTGAAAAGACAGAACAAACCACATGGTTTTTAAACTGTACCACAGGCTAAGGGGGACACTGTGGTTGGTCATGGCAGGGAAATAAACCACGAAGAGGTGTGAATGAAAACTTGGTTTAGAGCCAGGCGGTGATGGCACATGCCTTTAATCTCAGCACTTGGGAGGCAGAGGCAGCTGGATCTCTGTGAGTTTGAGGACATCCTGGTCTACAGAGTGAGTTTTAGGACATCCAGGGCTACACACAGAAACTCAAATAACATAAATAAAAATGTAAATAAATGAATGCAAGAAAGAGAGAGAGAGAAAGGAACAAGGAAGGGAAGGAGGGAGGGAGGAAGGAAGGGAAGGAGAAAGGAAGGAAGGAGGGAAGGAAGGAAGGAAAGAAGGAAGGAAGGAAGGAAGGAAGGGAAGGAAGATCAACCTGGATCCATATTCTGGGGAGTCTGATGCCAGGCAGTTTATTCATATGCCAGCATATTCAAACACAATATAATTTCGAAAGAAAAGTTTTCTGGTGTAATTCAATTCCTGGTGCACAAGGAAGCATAATTATATTGAAACTCAACTCAGGGTACATACCTTTTTTTTTTTTCCCCAAGAAGATGGATTCCAAAGATAGGCTACTTGTACTAGCTTAAGGGCCTAAGGAAGGGTCTGGCCCAGTTTTGGTCATACAGATAGCATAGAGGGCATTTAGTTCCTGGCCATGGGAGCTTGGGGGAGCCTCTAGCTATACAGATCATGTAAGAGTCATTTAGACTATTAGGTATCTCCAGCCCTGGTTGTGAGAGCTTGGGGAGCCTTTGGTTTGTAAAAGTCCTTTAGATTACTAGCCACTTCCGGTCCTGGTTGTAGAAACTTGACAGGGTTGGCCCAACAGATAACACACATCACTTCCAGTTCCCAGCTGTCAGGATAGAAGAGCAGGTCTTTTGTCTTTCCCTTGGAAAAGACGATCCTGTGTGCTTAACACCCTTGGTGTCTCTGGAGGTCTGTGGCTCAAGGACCTTTGTGTTGTGCTCCCAGCAACAGGCCAATGGCTGCCTCTGAAGTCTTCCCCAGGCCAGCTAGAAGTGTTTCTGTCCATCCTACTTTGAGTTTCTAGGGCCAGGAATAGCAGAGGGATAGTGTAGGGCTGACCCTGGAAAAAAAAGGGGCTCTTGTAAAAAGGGAAGGGGATCTGAAGTCAGATTCCAGAGCAAAGAGAGCTAAAGATGATTGAGTGGAAGCATGCTTTCAAGGGCGAACATGGAGAACAGGCTGCAGATGCTGAGGTACAACAGGGATGGGCATGAGGGTTTGGACACAATGATGCCACTGGCAGTGGAGTCTAGGAAGCCCCAGTAGCAGCTGGGCTCTGTGAGGAAGGCCAGCCTCTCATCCTTCCTGTTATAACTGGACTCCCTCACTGCACAATATTTAGCTCGCACAAGGGCTCACAAGCATATCCCCAGCCTCAGGACAGGACTGGTGTGACATGCACCTGACAGCTGCACAGGACTGGTGACACATACCTGTCAGGGGACTGAAAGACGGGGAGCTAACGTAGTACCTGCCTGGAATTTGCAATTTCAAGGCTTGAACTTGAAGATGTTAGAAATGGGTTGATAGCGATACTATTGTTTTGAGGCCGAGTTTTGCTATTTAGTCAGGCTGTATTTAAACTAGAGGAGCTCCTCCTGTTTCAGCCTTCCACATGCCACTTCACTGGCCAAGTAATTGTTGGGCTTGGGCTGGGCTTGACCTAAGGGTTATGCTGGCTAGCTTTTTGTTTTGCTTTGTTTTGTTCTGTTTTTGTATGGTTGAATGGTTGGTTTGCTTGCTTGTTATTTTAGATTTTTTTCTTTTGTCAACATAACACAAACTTGGATCATCTGGGAAGAGGGCGTGCCAACTGAGAAAACGCCTCCATCAGATTGGCATGTAGGCAAGTCTATGGGGGCATTTTCTTGGTTAATATTTGATTTGGAAAGGTCTATCCCAGTGTGGTGGTACTATCCCTGGGCAGGTGGTTCTAGGTTGCTTAAAAAGCAAACTGAGCTCGGAGGGGTGGTGTATTCCTTTAAATCCAGTGCACTCAGGAGGCAGGGGCAGATGGATCTCTGAGTCTGGGGGCAGTCTGGTCTAAGTTACCACGTTCTAGGTCATCCAGGGCTATACAAAGAGACCTGGTCCCAAACAACATTGACAACAAGAAGCGAGTTGAGCGAGCCGGGAGAGCAAGCCAGTAAGAACATTCCTTCAGTTCCTGATCTCAGGTTCCAGCCCTGAGTTCCTGCCCTGACTTCCCTCAGAGACAGACTGTGATCTGGGAATTGCTTCTGGTCTTAGTGCTTACCATAGAAATCGAAAGCAAACCTGCACAACAGTGACTCTGCAATCCCGTCATTTGGGAAGCTGAAGAAGGAGTTGGAAGTTCAAGACCAATGTGGGGGACATTGGGAAACCCTGTCTCAAAAATCAAAGCAAACAACAAAACTAAGTGCTTAGTGATGCTGCTGACTCCTGAGGTAGGCGAGGGATAAAGACGACAGAACGGATCTTGCCTGAGGCGTCCGCAGCCCACAGAGAAGACAAGAACCTGGTTCTTAAAGGGGCCTTTGTGTCTCTGCAGGTCCATTCTGTCAGGGACCATCACCCCAACATAGAAACTTGTGCTTTGCCTGTCTGCTCTACCACTCTGAAGACGCCTTTGGATGCCAGCATCACCTTGTTTGTATCTCTTCTTCTCCTCTTCCTCCTTCTCTTCTTTTCATTTTTATTCTTCTCTTTTATATTACATCCAGACTGCAGTTTGCCCCCCTTTCTCTCCTCCCAGTTCCTCCATCCACCACATCCCCTTTCCCTCAGATCCACTCCTCCTCCTTTCTCTTCAGAAGAGGGAAGACCTCCCAGGGTTATTAACCAAACCTCATATTAGTGCTGGACGAGGCAACCTAGTAGGAGGAAGAGGGTCCTCAAAGCAGGCAAAAGAGAGATAGCTCCTGCTCCCGCTGTTAGGAGTCCCACAGGAACACCAAGCTACACAACTATAACATATATGCTGAGAACATAGGTCACACCCATACAGGCTCCCTGATTGTTGTCCAATCTCTGTGAACCCCTGTGGGTTCTGGCTTGTTGATTCTGTGGGTCCTGTTGGTATCTTTCTTATTTATATTTTTTGGTGTCTGTCTTAGGGTTTCTTCTACTGCTGTGATAAAATACCATGACCAAAGCAACGTGGGGAGAAGAGGATTCGTTTAATCTTAACAGCCCATAATCCGTCGTCCAGGGAAGTTAGGGTAGGAACTAATCCAGAGGCTATGGCTGTTCCTCATGGCTTGCTCAGCTTTCCTTCTTCCTTCCTTCTTTCCTTCTTTTTTTCCTTCCTTCCTTCCTTCCTTCCTTCCTTCCTTCCTTCCTTCCTTCCTTTCTTTCGTTTTTTTTTGAGACAGGATTTCTCTGTAGTTTTGGAGCCTGTCCTGGAACTAGCTCTTATAGATCAGGCTGGCCTCGAACTCACAGAGATCTGCCTGCCTCTGTCTCCCGAGTGCTGGGATTAACACCCATGACCACTTTCTCAGGAGTGGTGTCATTCATAATTGATGTGGAGATTGGGCCCTCCCACATCAATCACTGATCAAGAAAGAGCACTAGACTTGCCTACAGGCATTTTCTCAGTTAAGATTCTCTTCCCAAATGACTTTGTCTTGCATCAAGGTAACAAACACCAGCCTGCACAGCATCTTTATTTTTATATCTTCCTTAGCACCTAGCTCTGTGTCCTGCACACGGTCACCTTCAACAAACATTTGTTGAAAGAATAAATGGGAACACTAACATTTACTTGGGCACAGGAGGAGGAGGGTTCTCTTTCTTGTCTTGAGGAGGCTCAAGAACTTGGGTGTGTAGTCCCCCCCCATCCTCCAGCTGTCACCGTCTAGAGCCCAGCCTGCCAGAGCTCCACATTCAGCCTTACTTGCAGTAATCGAGGGCCAGGAAATACAAACTGCTGGACTGCAGAGCTTTCCCCAGTCGCCCCAGGGACCACAGATCCATCTTGCAGTTAATGATCTCCAAGGTGCTAACTGGGCAAATGGTGTGGCCCTTTGACTCCAGAAACAAAGCCTAGAAGAATGAAAAATACTTCCATAAGGACAACTGGTGTGCTCGGCGGTCTCATATATTCCCAAGCCAAGCCTATGAAGGACCTCAACATTTTTGCCTACAAGATGGTTTTCTACATCTTGTAGCATGAAAATAAAGGACTTTTTCCTTTTTAAAACAAAGATTCATTGAGGAATCCTATGAGAAACATGAAGCCCTGTGATGAGATACACTGCCCGTGTTGTGGGCTAAATAATACTTGACTAGTACTGCCCCACTCAGATACTGAAGTGCTAACCCAGGCCTCTCGGAAGGCTGCATCATGGATTTAGGCGCCTGTGTTATGATGAGATCTTGGGATGATCCCTAACTTGATTTGACTAGTGTCCTCACAAGAAGAGGACCCTAAGAAGACACAGGAAGAAAACCTTGCTGACCCCTGGATTCTAGACTTTAACTTCCAGAAGTAGCAGTTGCTCCAGCCACACACTGTGATGCGGACAGCCTCTTCAGACTACGGCAGATGTCAGTTTTTAAAAACTGATTACTATTAGTGGGGGAGGGACGCGTGCCTGCTGTGCCATGAATGTGGAGGTCAGAAAATGACGCCGTGGAGCTGATTCTCTTTTCATTTTTGCATAGGTTCTGGGACTGGAACTCAGGCTTGCTCAGCGAGTGCCTTTACCCCACTGAGCCAGCTTGCCAGGTCTGGATTTGTCAAATGAATTTTTTAAAAATTTGTTGGTGTGTGTACGTTGGAGTTGGTTCTCTCCTCCCTTCTTTATGTAGCTTAAGCAGCAAGCGCTTTACCTGCTGAGCCATCTCACTGGCCCAGAGATGTTGATTTCTTACTGAGGAAACATAGCCTCCTGTGTCTGTGCTTTCTTTAACAGAGGTGTGGTGTGTGAGCCCTTTGGCGTGAGATAAAAATCGTAAGAACGTCTTTGTCGTTCCCAGATGTTCTCACTTCCAAGGCTTGCTCAGAAGTGGACTGTGCGAACCAGTAGCTGCTATGGGAGCTGCTGCTGAATTGGGCTGTACACAAGTGTCTGCAGTCCCCACAGCATCGGCTCCATTTTTGTGGTAGCCAAGGATACCAGTGATGGTTAAATCCCTGCCTGAAAGAAATGAGCATTTAAAACCTTGAGTCATGAGGCTGGCATGAGCTGCTTCTCACCCATTACAACCAGCAGAGAGCACTCGTTCAGCTCAGAACAGAAACCTTGAAGGGGCTTGGATGGATTCTGAAGGCTAAGGACCTTTTAAGGTACTGACATATCGGTCAGATCTAGGGTTTCCAATTATTTCTTGGCTGAGATTGAAAAGTTGAGCCATAGCCACAGGGCCAGTGCTCATTCTGCATGATGTGTGATCTCCCTTACTCTCTAGCTAGAGAGGGATGAGCTTCCAGCCCTGTGTCCTAGTTACGGTTACTAGGGCTGTGCTGAAACACCTTGACCGAAAGCAACTTGGGAGAAAAGGTCTCATTTGGCTTATGCTTAGATGTCACAGTCCACACAGTCCATCACTGACGGATGTCAGGGCAGGAAACTGGAGGGCTGCTGCTTCCTGCCTTGCTCCTCATGGCATGCTCAACCTGCTTTCTTATAGAACCCAGGACCAGAAGCCCAGGGGTGCCACCTCCCACAATGGGCTGGACCCTCTCCCATCAACCACTAATTAAGAAAATGCCTTACAGGTTTGCCTACAGCCCCATCTTATGAGGCATTTTCTGAATTGAGGTTTCCTCCTTTCAAGAGGATTCTAGCCTGTGTCAAGTTGACATAAAATTAGTCAGCATAGGCTGAAAGTTGGTGGTGAGAAAGGAGCTGAAGGTTCTAGAAAGCCACCAGGAGCTGAGGGCTCCGACATCCGAAACTCAGAGCTATACTCCTAGCACGTGGTGGTGAAGCTTCAGAGCCCTGGTGTAAATCTAAAACAAGCTAAGTCTACAAAAAGTGAGATGCTAGGATGGCGAAGAATCTAAGAGTAGGAAAGGAGAAGCTGTGAGAAGCCACAGGTGGGAGCTGAGGGCAGAAGCAAGAGTCTGAGTGAGCTCAGAGGCCAGATGCTGAGAGTCGAGGCTGTAACTGGAGGCTCGGTGATGTCCTAGAAGCCCAGAACAGTAGTCTCTGCCATTAGTGTCTAGTGCAATCAGTCTCTAGCTTTGAAAGGTGGAGCCATAGGTCCCTAGTTGTCAAGGCTTAGAGATGTGAACCTCTCAATTTGGAGGCCCTCACATCTTTAATTCCAGCACTTGGAGAGGCAGAGGCAGGAAGATCCTTTTGGGCTTGAAGTCAGCCTGGTCTACATAGTGAATTCTGGGATGGCCAGGGTGCTGGAGAGAGACCCTGTTTCAAAAATAAAAAACAAAATACTGCAAACCCCCCACCACAAACAAAACAAGAGAGAGGGAGAATAAACGTTGGAATCGAGATACTACAACATAGTCTTCCAAAGCAGCTGCTGTATGGACCCTCTCACGGTGTGGGAAGTTCAGTGGCTTCGTATCCTCTCTGACACTTGGTAATGGGCGTCTGCTTCACTACCTCTGTGGCCTTGCAGTGGTAGCGGATTGTGTTGTTCCGTCTGCGTTCCCTCTGACTTCGTGCTGTCAATCATCTTCCTTTTCACCGGCTTTGATTCTTTCTCCCCCTCGCTTCCTCCTCAGTGCAGGGAAATGAATATGAGCGACTTCTTTCCTAAACGTGCTGTTAGAGTTCCTTCCTCCCTCCTCCCTCCTTTCCTTCCTTCCTCCCTCCCTTTCTTCCTTCCTTCTTTTTTCCCTCCCTTCCTCTCTTCCTTCTTCCCTTTCTTCCTCCCTTTTTCCCTCCCTCCCTCTCTTCTTTCCTTCTTCCCTCCCTCCCTTTCTCCCTTCTCTCCTCCTTCCTTCCCTTCCTCCTTCCTCCCTCCCTCCCTTTCTCCCTCCCTCCTTCTGCAAATCATTTCTTTTATCTGAGTTCTAATTCCTGTTCCACCACCCAACATGGCTTCTTGATCAGTTTGGTCCTCCGTGGCCTCAACCCTCTGACCTCACTGCCGGCATAGTCTTCAGGTTTCAGAGGGGGCTGCTGATGAAGAGAAATCCCAGGGTGGAGAGCCAGGGAGTCAACAGGGAAAGGAAAGTCTAACAGAGAAGGTCCAACGGCAAACTTTTCAATTTTCTTTCTGGGTTTTGCTTTGTTTTGAGACAGAGTCATGCTACATAGTTCTGGGTAGCCTGGAACTTGCTATGTAGACCAGACGGACCTGGAAGTCACAGGATCTTCCTGCCTCTGCCTCTGCTGGGACTGAAGGTGTGTGCCATCACACCCAGCTTAGCTTCTTGATCATGTTTCTAAGTTCCTCAACTACCTTCTTTTAAATTAAATATCCCAGGGACACCCCCACCTCTACCCTTCTTTGAATCGTGTGAGATTGTGCATGTATGCATGTGCACATGTGTGTTTAGCTTATCTAGTTCTTTATTTATTAATTTATTATGTATATAATATTCTGTCTGTGGGCATGTCTGCAGGCCAGAAGAGAGCACCAGGCCTCATTACAGATGGTTGTGGGCCATCATGTGGTTGCCGGGAATTGAACTCAGGACCTTTAGAAGA
>JAQHUG010000001.1:18202658-18215328 GCA_028555095.1 Dicrostonyx torquatus | reverse complement strand
CCATTAGTTTTAACCTCTTATACATATTAGATTAACCCATATCTATTAATCTGTGTATCACCACGTGGTCATGGCTTACCAGGAAGATTCTAATCAAAGTCCATCTTGGGCTGGAGAAACATGGCGTCTGCTCCAGTGCCTTCTCTCTCACAGCCTTCCATTCTGTCTACTCCGCCTACCTAAGGGCTGCCCTATCAAAAAGCCAAGGCAGTTTCTTTATTCAACCAATGAAAGCAACCCAAATACAGAAGGACCCTCCTACACCAAACTATCTGTAACTGCAGATCCAGGGGCTCCAACAGGGATGCATGTGGAACACATACATGCCTGCAGGTGAAACATTCATACACATAAATTTAAATAGGTAAGTTCTTAAAAAATTAATCTAGGGCTGGAGAGATGGCTCAGCAGTTAAGAGCACTGCCTGCTCTTCCATAGGTTCTGAGTTCGATTTCCAACAACTACATGGTGTCTCACAACCATCTATAATGAGATCTGACACCCTCTTCTGGCCTGCAGGTACACATGCAGACAGAACAATGCATACATAGTAAATAAATAAATATTAGTCTAAAAGGAGTATATTACAATTGGGATGTGGATTTATGGATATTAGTTCTGTCATTTTCCATATTTTCTTTAAAAAGTGGCACTTGCTGGGTGGTGGTGGCAAACACCTTTAATCGCAGTACTCAGGAGGCAGAGGCAGGAGGATTTGTGTGTTTAATGTCAGCCTAGTCTACAGAGTTGCAAGACAACCAGGACTACACAGAGAAACTCTGTGTCAAAGAAAAACAAGTGGAACTTACTTAAAATTTATTTAAAACTTAGTTAAGATGAGGAACTCATTTAAAATAAGTTTGAAAAATCTCATTAAAATAATGTTTTTAAAAGAAAATCTTGCAGAATATCAATAAATCAAAAATAAAATAAACTACATCTGGAATACAGGGTGTTGCAAGCTTGTTTTTGATTTTAAGGTTTGAAGAAACTCGAAAGCACACTCACGAGTCTGGCGATCTCGGGGTTGGTCAGCTGAAGGCCCCAGATGCAGAGTTCCCTCCCCAGCGTGTAGCTCTCATCCCGAATGGCCATGAGCAAAGGCTCCAAGGAAACAGGCAGGTGGCTCGCTGTGGCGTCACCAGCTCTTATGAGTGTAAACTGGAGTGAAGAACAGTATAGGTGGCCGTTATCAAAAGACACCCGCGCATCTGGGTGTATGGGAAAGGAATGCAGCCACCAGACGATGACTGGACGACTGCTTGAGGTAGTTATTACCTGTGTAGCGGGATGGTGGTGATCCAATCGACGGCATTCCTGCCATGGACAAGCCCCTGGCACTGTGGGTCAGCGTTACTGCCCGCTATTAGGTCACAAAATCAATTTAGCCTTTTTCTTTTAGGAACTAGAAAGGCAGGGAAACCATTGGATTGCATCTTACATAGCAAGGATAAGAATGACTGATTCATAAAGTTTTTATTTTTTAAGACTTATCTATTTTATGTGTCTGTGTGTTCTGACTGTGTCTATGTCTGTGTGCATGTGTGCAGTGCCCTGGGAGGCTGGAAGATGGTATCAGAGTTCCTGGAACTGGAGTTAATAGGAACCTCCACGTGGGTCTTGGTACTCTATTCATGCAGCAAGTTTGTTTTTTGAGACAGGGTTTCTCTGCGTAGCCCTGGCTGTCCTGGACTCGCTCTGTAGACCAGGATGACCTCGAACTCACAGAGATCCACCTGCCTCTGCCTCCTGAGTGCTGGAACTAAAGGTGTGCGCCACCACTGCTCAGTGAGCAGCAAGTATTCTTAACCACTGACCTATCTCTTCAGCCCCTCATAAGGCTCTTAATGATATTCATGATCAAAATGGAGACCCCCATCTGAGCATGCTTCCAACTTAGGCAGCCCCTTTAGTTGTGTCTAACCACATGGGATGTTAATTGTAGTTCAGGTGATGGTTGTAATAAAAACTTCAATGAAGGCTAATTATAAGAACTATAGTAAAAACAAAAATTAGTGGGCTTGAGAGATGACTTAATAGTTAAGAGCAAGTTAGGCAGCTAACAGTGTCCTATAACTCTAGCTCCAGGGGATCCAATAGCTTCTTTGTATACTTCCCCCATACATATAACTGAAAAATAAATTTTTTTTTAAATTAACCAATGTTATTTTACCCCTCAAAAGGGTGGTTGTGAGGCTGGAGAGATGGCTCAACAGTTAGGAACCAGCGTTTGGTTCCTGCAACCACATTGGGCAGCGACAGTCCCGGGGCATCTGATGCCTCTTCTGACCTCTGCCAGCACCTGCATATGTGTGGCACACATACAGACAACCGGGAACACACACTTTTACACATGATTTTTTTTTTTTCAAGACAGGGTCTCTCTGTGTAGCTTTGGAGCCTGTTCTGGAACTAGCTCTTGTAGACCAGGCTGGCCTTGAACTCATAGAGATCCACCTGCCTGCCTGCCTGCCTAGTGCTGGGATTAGTCTGTGCCACCACATGGGGTACACATGAATTTTTAAAAGAATGGTTGTGGGAAGCCCCTCACTGGAACAGGGACTGAAAAAGAGGGGACTAGAAAAACCCAGAGGGCTGATGAGGTTGCCAGAGAGGAATAGGTGGGGAGAGAGGCTACAGGGAAGGAGAGTACACCTCAGGGAGGCCAGAGTCCGGAAAGAGGGGGGCTTAAAGAGCAACTCCGGAATCCCCCTCACAAACACATTTTGGCAGTCACAGAGGGGCAGGTGCGTGGTTTGGGGGAGGGGCCAGGCCCTTGGTCTCCAGCGAGCAAAGCTGTGTATATCACTCTGTCGGGCAGTGCGGAGTTGGTGGGGGTCAGCTTTGGACTGAACCCCAGGGACCGATGATCCCCCACTCACCTTCCTGAGGAGCTGCTCTCTGTCAATGCTGCTCTGCAGGTCCCTTTGGATGGTGGGACACAGGGACGTCCCAGACTGCGCGCAGTGCTTCTGGTATGTCTTCAGGAGCTTCTGAAGAACGGGAACCACCGACAGGGGAGCCCCTTGGGATTTTTCTTTTCTTTTCTTTGCTCTTGGCATTGTTTCACAGTGTTCGATTCCACTTGGCTTCTGAAGACGATAACTTAAGCTGAGATCGTGCCTCACCCTTGAAATCCAGAAAACACTGTTGTGCGCTCTTTTCCAAGAATCTTAAAGGCTTTGCTTATCCTAAGTGGCCCTAGCGAGTGGAGTTAGAGCCACTACAGAGACGTTCAATCTCCAATTTCCATAGTCATGGGTACATGTTTTTGTTTCTTCCTTTATATTGAGTGCAGTACCAATGGACTCAGTTATGAGGAGGGTAATACCATTAATTCCAGATGCTATTCAGTACTTATTAATGGGGCTACACTGGCTTTAAAGCGGCATGGATCTCTTTACTGATTCAGTTCCTACCAGACTATACATACTGACATGGTTCAGAATGTGGGCTTTGAGCTGGGAATATAGTTTAGTTGTAAAGTGTGTGTTTAACGTGCATGAGGCCCCAGATTCAATACTGAAAAAAAAAACCCAGGCATTTAGAATGCACATTATATTGGTAAATTGTCATATGCCATTTAAGTTCACTGTGAAGATGGTTCTGCAAGGCCCCCTCCCTTCAGAGCTAAGCCCTTTTACATCAGGTGGCCTCCAAGACCCCTGCCTGGGGGTGGGCTGGACCCTCTAACTCTGTGACAAGGATGGAGGAGGACAGTAGAACAGCCCAAGACTGAAAACACATGACTTTGAGGACAGCTAGAAATTCACCATTTCCAACAACCATTACTATTGTTTAATCTCATAATACAAAAATTCCTTTCATGGGAAAGGGAAGCAAATTTCAGCCATGGGAAGCTCATCTGTGGCGAGAAAGCTCAATCAGGAGCTCCAGCTGCCTGCCTCAACCTCCCCAGGAGGGTCCATCCGTCCTTCCTTCCTTCCTTCCTTCCCTTCTTCTTCCCCTCCTCCTCCTCTTCCTCCTCCTCCTCCTTCTTCATTTATCAGGACAGGGTTTCTCTTTATAACAGTCCTGGCTGTCCTGGAACAAACTCTGTAGATCAGGCTGGCCTCGACCTCACTGAGATCCACCTGCCTCTGCCTCCCAAGTGCTGGGATTAAAGATGTGCGCCACCACAGCCTGGCCTTCTGTTCTTTAAAGCAGCCAGTCTACACTTGGTGCTTTGTTACAGTAGCCCAGACTGACGTCCATTAGAAAGTCTGCAGGACCGTTCACTGTAGGGAGTATTTTTTACCAGCTGCTGTTCACAATTTACTGAGGGACACACAACACATGCACAGACTCTGCAAATGTTCTCCATTAAGAAACTTAGAGCTTTTAAAAATTATGTATTGGGTACATTCATCCAGAAGTTCTGCAATTCCTTTCTCAGGCACAAAACCTGACCAAGATACAGCTAGCTGGCTGAGGAAAGCTGAGGTATGAGGTAATGTCTGAGGAGGACTGTCCTCTGATGCAACTGAGGCTGCAAGAACAGCAACGAGCAGACAAAGGAACTCTGATACAGGGTCCTAAAGGCTTTCTGCTCAAGTCATGCTCTCAAATGGAATGAAAAAAAAAAAACCCAACAACCCAACTCTTCATTCCTAAAGTAAACCCAGAGTCCTGTGTCTCTGTGTAGAATGACCCTCCTGTTCAGGTCCCTGTCTTACCCATGGCTATGCTGGCCATGGTGTAAGTGTGAGTTTCAGTGTGCCACAGCGAGGGTGTGGAGGTCAGAGGACAGTTTACAGTGGCCAGTTCTCTGTTTTTGTCATGTGGGTTTGAGAATTAAAAGCAAGTCTCCAAGTTTGGTGGCAGGTGCCTTCTATTGAGCCCAACAAGTAGGGGTTTTGTTTTTTAACATTTTATTTAAATGCTTGGCCTGACAAGGTATTGCTGACTGGTGCAATAGTGGCATGAATGTTATGGAAGTTACCAACTCTTTTTGATTGGATCTAATGTCTAATTCATGAGGTGGAACTTATGCTTGACTTTGTTTATGGGGCTAAGACTATATAGACAGATAGGTTGTAGATCCTAGGGGAGAATGCATATCTTTAAGATGACTCCTAATGACTTACTACTATACCCACAGATTCGTGTGTTCAAAGGTTCCAGCAAAGATATCACCAGGACACTGCCCTCCTCACTCCACACCCCCAGGACCTATTCTGTGCTTCCCTCCTCCAGGGTAGCTGAGATTCTCCTGGGCTCCTTTGGGCAAAGCTGCCCTGACTCCTACCCCTCAGCCTATGCCCTCAGTCTCATTTCCAGAGTGAAGATCAGCAGAAGGAGAATAATAGTATTATGGTTCTCCCCTAGGACCTATAGCCTATCTAGCTATACGTTCTTGGTTCCCTTAACAATGTCAGGTATAACTTCCACCTCATGGAAAGACCATTAGATCCAATCAGAGGGGGCTGGAGAGATGGCTCAGAGGTTAAGAGCGCTGGCTGCTCTTCCAGAGGTCCTGAGTTCAATTCCCAGCAATCACATGGTGGCTCACAACCATCTATATAAAAGGGTCTGAAGCCCTCTTCTGGCATGCAGGCATATGTGCAAACAGAGCATTTGTCCCTAAAAATATATAAATATTTCCAATCAGAAAGTAGTTGTAACTCCCACCATTGCCACCATTGCCACCATTGCCCTGTGCAGTCCTTCAGAGATTCCTGAAGCAGAAGATGATGAACACAAAGACCCTTACCTAGTGAAAGCGTGGCCGCTAAGAGACTGGAATGCTTATCTCTAAATGGGTTCTGCAGAGCACACTCTTCCCCAAAGGTCAGAGAACTTCTCCAAAGAAGGGCCATACAGGTTCTAGGAGCCAGAAGTGCTGGATGCCTTCAGCAAAACCTTGCTGTCCATAGCAGACACATGTATGAGTTCACAGCAGTGTGACAATGCGTGTAAGATTTTTGCAAACCCAAGCCAGGCAAAATCTCAGCGTGGGAAGGGAGGGGAGGTATACTCGAAATTCCACCGCTAGCCAAGGAGCTCCTGGCATTTCACTGCTGCTGGGAACCAACCTAGGTCTACCATACACCACGGCAACTCCCAGTCCTGAGAGGAGCCGGGCAACACACACTGGACCCACGGGGAAACAAGAGAAAGAAAACCTCAGAACTGGGTGGTGGGGAGGTGAGGGTGGAGTCCTAGGAGTTGGGAGGGACGAGTATGAAGAAAACACATTACAGGAAATTCTCAAAGAATTAACAAAAATATTTAAAATTATTGCATGAGAAGGGAAAAAGGGAGAGAGGAGAGAAAAAGAGACAGAGACAGACGGAGAGACGCTACACCTGTGTAGAGATCAGGCAGCAACCCTATGGAATCCATTCCCTGCTTCCACGATTCGTTCTGGTGGGTTCTGGAGATCCAGCTCAGGTCAGCTGTTAAGCTATCATGTCAAATGGTGCTGAGCCATCTGGCTGATCCAAGATAGTATTTTACCACAGCAGTTTTTGAGGTCCTTTCTGCACGCAGTTGGTGCCCTTGGGGTCCTGACAGGAGTGTTAGTATTCAGGTGTCTGTACTGGCCTGCCCTTGGGGTTCTGACAGGATATGTCCTCAGCTGCAGCCACCAAGAGCACCTCGTGTGCACATTTGCTTCATTGCCCTTTAAAAGGTAGGCCTTGTCCACCTTCTGTCTCTTTCTTTCTCCCTCCCCCCTCCCTCTCTTTCTCTTCTGTCACTCTTGTCCCCAGGGACCCATCTCAGCCCCCCTCTGCCCCTTCTCTCTTCTCTTCCAACAAGCCCGACGTGAGCTTTGTTGCATGGCATGACTTTTCTTCGTGGTGTTTTTAAATAAATTACAACAGTTGGGGCCTGGGTGCTCTAAAGTCGGTCACAATAAACCATGGGTGAACTCTTATTGAGTTCTCTTACCTGTGCAGCCAGGCTTTATCATCTTATCTGAAGGCAGCTCCCCCTCCGCCACCGCATCTCATTCCAGAAACAGGACACAGTCTGAGGCCGTGCTAATCAGAGCCTGAGGAAGCGTCGGAGAATCTCAGTTACCCCAGAGGTGGGGGGAGTACAGAGCAGGTCCTGGGGTGGGGATGGAGTGTGGAGGGCTGTGTCCTTTTGGGGACCTTTGAAATCCTGGCCACTCTGCCCGGTGCAGGTGCTGAACACCAACCAAGTGTTGCAATCCTGCTTCCTGCGTCCTCTGTTGCCATAGAGACGGGAATTCCGGACAAGCTGAAGGCAAAGGGGGCTGAAAGAATCTTGCTGTAGGCAATGGCTTCGGAGTTTAGAACTTTTAGGCTACAGGAAGTGGGGAAAGGCCTTAGGGGACAAACACTGTATGGGGGTCCAAACCTTGAGGGGCTATTATATTCCTTCATCCCGGCAGGCCTGAGGAATTCCCAGTCTGTGGTCAGATGAGACCCAAGAAGGAAGTCAGAAATACCAGGAGGACTCTGTGCAGCTGTTGGCTCTACAAGTGGAGGAAGGGACACTGGAGTCAGGAAATGTGAGTGGCTTCCAGAAGCTGAAGAGTGGAAATAGATTCTCCACAGAGTTCCATAAAGGACCACAGTCCCGTCGGACCTGCTTTGATTTTAACTCAGTGGGACCCAGTGGAACTTCTTGCCTCCATAAGGGTCACATAATAATCATTTCTTCTCCTCCATCCCTCCCTTTCTCCTTCCCCCTTCCTCTCCTTCTTCTCCCTCTTTCTTCCCTCTCCTCCTCCTCTCCCCCACCTGGCACGTGTGCCCACATACTCCTGTATGGGTGCACATGGAGACACTTCAGGTGTCCTCTTCAGCCATCCTCTATCTCACTCCTCCTAAAGCTCACCTGTTTGGCTAGAACAGCAAGCCGGGGGACCCTCCTGTCTCCCCTGCCCTGGTGCTGGGATTATAGACCCACAGCTGGGCACTGGGCTGTTTTATATGAACCGTGGTATCTGAACCATGGTCCTGCCGTTTTCACCTCACTCTGCGGTGGCTTTCAGAGAAGCAGCTGCCTTCGAGTGGTCCATGCGTCTGTAAGTAACCGCTGGCTCACATTCCTGTAAGTGATCCTAGTCAACGCATTGGCTCACCAAAGTGCACGCTGGGGTGTTGCTTTGGTCTGTTGTTAGTTCCCTATCTGGGCTGAGTAAATATTTGTTCATGGCTCCCCAAGAATAGCCTTACACAACATCCCACACCTTGGCTCCTACTTCAGGAAGGAATTGAAAGTGTAAGAGTTAGCTGACCGGCAGCTACTGGACACAGAAACCCCAGTTAACACGACAGCAGAAATAAGACACTTACGGCTTAGACCCTGGGTAGTGAGAAGTGCTGATGTCGGCTTGGTATCTCTATGTTACAATGAATGCAGGATTTTTCTTGCCCTAGTCTTCCATCTTTAATGGGGGGATGGGCAGGGGAAGCATTATTACCCCTTTTGATTGGGATAGGAGGGGCCTCCAATGCAAGATTCTCTAATGGAAAGGAAATTCAAACCCCACAGCCAAGGAAGCTGCAAGGAAAACAAAAAACACTAGCTGCACAAAAAGCCCCCCCCATTCTTTTAGGTTTTATTTTATTTTCAATTATGCTCATATGTGTGTTTTTGGTATTGACATATGAGTGCAGATGCCCACAGGGACTAGAGGCATCAGATCCCCCTGGATCTGGAGTTAGAGGTTATGAACTGGCTGATGTGGGTGCTGGGAGCTGAGCTCCTGTCCTTGCAGAAGCACTTTTAACTGTTGACACATCTCTCCAGCCCCATTGATTGACAGTTGGATCCTGGCACACAGCAGCAAAGCTGAAAACGCAGCGAATGGTGAACCACAGAGAACAGCAGAGCGATCAGGTCACTTTTGACAGCTGTCCCCTGATTGGTCCCATCCCCAACCTTATTTGTAAATCCACATCTGGCCACTCATCGTCCAGCTGGTACTCCATATCTACACGTTCTGGGGCTGCAGGAATGGAAGATGTGATGAGAATTCAATGGAGGAGAAAGAGAAAAGAAGATTGGGACGCAGACTCTTCAGAAGCTTCCTGCATCCAAGGCTTCTGTCCTGGGCAGGGAGCTCATGGGAGCCAACCGCTAAGTCTCAGCCAAAGGCGGGAGCAGAGGGGCTCACTCCTGCCTCAGCCTCCAGCACATGCTGCAGCTGCAGACAGGAATTGGTTACTGCATCTGCTTCTAGCCTTCCAGACCTGCCAGAGACAGGAGACCTGCCACCCTGCTGATCCTGTTGGTGCTTTCTCAGACTTGCTCTGCAGGGGACCTCTCTTAGTTGACACCCCCAAGCTCTCTGAGAGTCTCCCAGAGCTGTGACACCTTCTCAGAGCAGGAATGAGTCTTGGCTAGCATCACACTGCTACCAAGAGTTCAAGTTTGACAGACCTAAATAGCCAACTCCCGCTTGACAGTCTGTTTAAAGTTAATTAGTCCCAAGTCATTTGGTCCCAAATCAGTAATAAAGCACTTTGTTCATTCTTCACCCTTCCCATTCCATCCTTAGAAGGACAGTGGGCAAGGAAATGGCCAGAGACAGGATACAGCTCCGTCCACTGCTTTGCTTGCATGATCAGACTCTGATCTGTAGGTCAGAGTCTCCTGGGCTCACAACAATAGCCAGTCAGAAAGGAAGAGGCCTTTTGTAAGAATTGCTTACCCCCAAAACTTAGGAACACCCACCTATGTATCTAGTGTCTAAAGTAGAGATGCATTAAGCACTTCAGGAGGTGCCCTTCCCAAGAGATGTGACGGCCACAGTGGGGCAGGCACCAAGGCTCACAGGGTGTATGCCTCCCTGAATAATGCTGGGGTACCGCAGAACGGAGGAGGGGGAAGGACCTGGAGTAAGCAGCCAGCAGGGCCTGCCCCCAGGGAGCCATATTTTTCATGCAAAAGTGTTTAATAGAGTGTTATTCATACATATAAAATGGAAACTATGAAGGTCAAAAATGACGGTACATTTATTTGAAGGAGGGAGTCACTGAAATTAAAGTGAGTAGAGTTGGCTTCTTACCAGATCTGCCCAACTCCAGGCCCACAGTCTCACTGGCTAACCTTCTCAGGGCTTAACAAAACCACTCACAAGAACAGAACAGAGCAAAACAGAAAGGGCCCCCTCCCCCACTTTGTAAACCGCCCAAAGCGCAGTGGCACTATCCTGTCTAAGAACTAGGAGCAATGGAGAGTGTCCTCCCTGGCCCAATTCCCAGCTGTTGTCTCCTACTGGCGCCTTTGCTGGGGATGGAACCCCCGGCTTTGTGTGCTGTAAGTAAGCACTCTGTCCCTGAGCCACGCCCTAGCCCTTGGGTGTTACTTTTGAGAGGTCGGTAGACTATTCTGAGGTCCTTTGCTTGGCCCTTACTGAAAAAGGAGAGCAGCCAGAACTTTGGACGTCCTGCCCGGGTTCTCTCAGCTTTACTGCATTCACTGTCATAAAACACCCCAAGCCTTCAGCCAGGGCTAGGGCGTACAAAGAGGATGCTTGGGAGAGAAGCCCTTCTTGGAGCGCTGGGGTGGCAGTGCACTGACCTCAGCAGTAATAGACGGTGGTTTTAAAGTTAAGGACTTTTTTTTTTTTTTCTTCAGGTAATCGTCTTAAGCTTGACATCACTGTCCTGTTGTATGTAGACTAACAGCCGTGCAGGATGCACACCGTGTTACCTGGTTACGTTTCTCGGGTCGCCTAACCTCTAGAAAAGTGCCCCACCCTCTCTCCTGATCCGCTTCGCAGAACGAGACAGGGAAAAGCTTGATTCTGAGTTAGTCTTTCTGTTCGGTACTGAGGGTGGCTGAGGTTTGGTGGGAGAGGAAAAATTACTGCTTTTTTTGTAACCATAGTGTGGTTGGATATATAAAGAACCTTAAAGTAGATAGGTCTCAAAATTGACCTCTTATTTTTCTCTCAAAGCCACGCTCCTGTTTACCGAATACCCACAGCACTGTATACTCTTCCTGGCTTTCCACGCTTCGCAGGAAGGCTGCACAAGGACTCACCCTGCGGCGGCAGGGCTCTCTTTTGCTCCTTCGGATGGGTGACTCTGTACCGCTCATGGTTGCTGGGCCCTTTCCCGCTTCCCCACAGTGACAATAATCACGGCGCTACTCTCAGCTTACATGAACTCATACTGGTGGAGTGGCTTGAGAAAACAAATGTATAATCATTTTGCCTTCAGCCTTCAGCAGCAATAAAAATGTACTCACTGGGGAAGTAGTTCAGGGGTAGACCATTTACTTAGTGTGTGCAAGGCTCTGGGTTCAATCCCCATCATTTTATTTGCTTGTTTATTTGTTTGTTTTATTAAATAAGTACAAATAAGGAAATGAAACAAAGGCATAAATACAAGGAGAGGACAGAGTCAAGTTCCTCATAGTGCTTTATGGTGCCCCTCCCATCCTGTTAGATTCAGTCCTGATGATATGGAATGGTTATTCCTCACGGACAAGGGCGATTCTTGGCCCATTTCATTTCCATTCTGTGGCGGGTAATCGTTTCGTACACTGTGAAGATGTGTTGTTCTCATTGGTTGAATAAAGAGCTAACTGGCCAATAGCTAGGCAGGAAGAGGTCAAGTGGGAGAGCTAGACTGAGAGAACTCTGGGAAGAAGGAGGGGGAGTCTCGAGGAGAAGAGGAGAGAAGGAAGATGAATATGCTGTGTTAAAGAAGTGCACCCAGCTACGTGATAGACTGTAGATAAGAAATACGGGTTAATTTAAGTTTTAAGAGCTGGCTAGTAACAAGCCTAAGCTATTGGCTGAGCATTTATAGTTAATAATAAGTCTCTGTGTCATTTGTTGGGGAGTTGGTGGTCCTGGAGAAAAATTCCGCTTATACTTCCATGTTCTTTTTTTTTTTTTTTTAAATAGTACTGAACTACACCTCCAATCCTTCACATGAATTTCAAATCAGTTATTCAAAATCCACAGAAAGTTCTACTGGAAGTTTGATTGGAGGGTCAGGGAGATAGCTCAGTGAGAACAGGTGCTAGCTAGCCATACAAGCCCAACAGGCTGAGTCCTGTCGCAGGTAAACAGCCAGATTATTAATTCAGCTCTCTTGCAGTGGGGTGGGAGGCAGAGTCTGAGCACCCAGAAGCTGGGGAAACTCAGGCCAAATGGGAAGAAGGCCTGAAGTCCATCTGAAGCTCTTCCTCACTATGGCTTCATTGGTCAGCTGTAAATCTTCTGGTTGGTGGGGGTGAGGTGGGGCAGATCTCAGATCCAGCAGCTGCTGTAGCTGAGGTTGGAGAGGAGAGAGGCTGGAGCTGTGGGGTTGGTATCCTTAAAGCATACAGGCCTGGGGAGGGGTGACGAGGAGCATGGATCCTGACTTAGCAAGCTACAGAAGGTCTAGAATGGGGAGCGAGGCTGCTAGTGGGGCTGTAGCTGCCTTTCAAACATCTGTCTGTGTTGACAGGCTCTCATCCGGCATTACAGTAGCATTGGCCATTTATTTTCTATAAATGGTTGGATAGTAAATGCTTTATGGTAGCTGTTGAAACCACTGCAGTCTGGTACTTAGTGCAAAAGCAGGAGGTGTGGACAATATGTGAATGAATGAACTCCAGCATGATCACAGAAGATGTTATTCATGAAGACAGAATTTCTTTTTCTCCTTTCCTTTTCTTCTTCTTCTTCTTCTTCTTCTTCTTCTTCTTCTTCTTCTTCTTCTTCTTCTTCTTCTTCTTCTTCTTC
>JAQHUG010000001.1:18168953-18196177 GCA_028555095.1 Dicrostonyx torquatus | reverse complement strand
CCCACCCACTGCTCCTCCCTGGGCACTGCTCCTCCCTGGCCACTGCTCTGTTCTCCATCTGCACTTCAGAATACACAGCAGAAACCGCTCACCAGGACTGTGTTCTGCCCAGCTACTTGCACATAACAGGCTTTTGTGGGGCACTTCTGCTGTTGCCTAGACCTCTGCCCATTTTCTTTCCTGTTTCTGAGTGGTACCCCAGTACTGGATTTGGGCTGTTTCACTCCCTCCCCAAGAGTAACACCAAAGTCATTCCTCTTTTTTTCTTTATCTATCCATTTATTTATTTTTCAAGATAGGGTTTCTCTGTGTAACCTTTATCCTGGCTGTCCTGGAACTCTCTCTGTAGACCAGGCTCGCCTCAGACTTATAGAGATCCACCTGCCTCTGCCTCCTGAGTGCTGAGGTTAAGGACTTGAGGGCTTGTGCCTGGCTAAATATTTCATTTGAAAAAGAATGTATAGCTGGGGATATGGCTCAGTGGTGAGGCACTTGCCTAGCATCCACAGAGTCGCGGTTCAATCCCCAGTACCTAAAAACAAACAAATCAACATTTTTTTTTAAGGGAATGCAGTCAGAATGTAGGAATGGCTAGTGGTTTGGTGAAAACAGAGATTTGAGGTTAGTACATTTCTGAGGTGTTGCTGGGACCGCCTGGGGATGGAGCGGGGTGAAGGAGGTACTGTGCACCCGTGCTCTGGATGCAGGCCTGGCTCACTAGACCCCACATCTGGAACAGTGAAGAAGACAACACTGGAACACCCGAAGCAGTGAAGCGAAGCAGGTGGGGGCCCCTAGAGGGTTAGAGGATTCTAGGGGAGCTGGGCTGCTGGTAGGCAAACTCTCTTTCCACCCACTTTCTGGCTGCTGTAATAAAACTGTCTGAACTTTAGTTTTCAAGGGTCTATGTGCAGATATGCTTTTGTTTCTCCCAGTCCAATCTCGAAGACATTCATCCTTACAAACACCCTTCATCTCTGGTCTCTTTCTCCAGAAAGAAATCCAGAAGCTTAGAAGGTGGTGCAAGCCTGTAATCCTAGCACTAGGGAGGGTCATGAGTTCTAGGCCAGCTGGGGCCACATAAAGAGACCTTGTCTCAAAAAAGCTAAAAACAAAGAATAAAAGCAAACCAAGAATGTAGCTGGGGGACACTACCGGCTCTGGGGTCAAGTTTTTGCTGATTATGCTCCTGCCTTTCTTTTTCTGCAGAGATGGGGATTTGAACCCAGGGCTTTGCACACGCTGGGTAAGCACTGACCTGTATCTGCTGGCCTCACTATGCTCTTCCTGAACTGTTCCACTTTCTGTGACATCATCACAGCCCACGGAGC
Source organism: Dicrostonyx torquatus (assembly GCA_028555095.1). Taxonomy (NCBI): domain Eukaryota; kingdom Metazoa; phylum Chordata; class Mammalia; order Rodentia; family Cricetidae; genus Dicrostonyx; species Dicrostonyx torquatus. The sequence continues at coordinate 18,194,846 of JAQHUG010000001.1, read as the reverse complement.
CCTTCTCGCCGGGATTAAATGCATGTCATGCAGGTCAACAGAAAATGTAGGTGAGAAGTTTCTGGCAGCCATCGCCTGGCTCTGCAGGTGAGAATTCACCCAGAGGTACTGCTCGAGAAAAAATGGAAGTCTGAGTCCACAGCCACCTGTGGCTTTTCTCAGTCCCTCCTTGTAGCAAAGAAAGAATGGGGAAAGTGAGGCACAGAAAATACACTGCCATTTGAGGCTGCTGGGCCAAATGCCCTCTGTCAAGACTGCCTTTTCCACTAGCTGACCTGGCATTTTATTGAGATGCAAGATGGCTGTAGTCTTGACACCTACAGATGTAAGGATTTATGTGTTGAGGTTTTAATCAGGAGGGAATGTCTACATTATTTACCAGTTAATGTCTCACTCTTCCTCTGGGGCAGGGCTTTAGCCCCAGGGTTCTATAATCTTGTATGGAATATTTCCACCATTACAAAGCTCCTTCAAAAAATAAATAAATATCGCAGTCCCACAGATGTTTCCTTATTTGCTGAAGGTGAAAGAAGATAAACACGCTTACTGTGATTCACAATATTTGTGTAAAGGGCCCCACACTAGAGCTGTCCTGAGTACGCTCAACAATAATATTTGGGGAACTTTAATTTCTTATCTTGGATGGGTCCTCGCCACGTGGACACAGCTTCAGCCTTCTCCCCCTGTGTTGATACCTCCAGAGTCGGAAGAACCTGTGCTTCCAGGAATTGCCTTCCCCCAGTGGGACGACGTGGACAAGGCTGAGCTTCCTCCTCACTGGCTAATCAAGTAGAGGCCGCTTGCCCATGATCTGCTACCCATGGCCACCTTTCCAGACCAGTTAAGCAGGCCGCGTGCAGGAATTCTTCGACTTGAGCCTCTGAACCCCTGGATGGAACATTACAGAGGTTCTTGCTGGGCTCTCTGTTAACCCAGGGTGCCTGGGTTGGCTAGCAGGGCTCCTCCTCTAGTTAAGTGTACTGCTGGGGCCTCCCTTTAGCACAACTAGCCTATCTTACCAAAGCTCCAAAATTTTAAGACATGGCTGGGAAACTGGCTTGCGAAGGTTAGAGAAGGGACTTGTTGGCAGTTTAATAAGGTTACTCTAGGCCAGGTGTGGAGGCAGAGGCAGAAGCAGAATGGTATCTGTGAATTTGAGGCTAGCCTAGTCTATATGATGAGTTCCAGGTTAGCCAAGCCTATTTAGTGAGACCCTGCCTCAATAGATAAAATAATAAACAAATAAGCAGGCCACATTGGATAGTTCCTAGGTGTTGGGCACAGGGCCATACTCAGGGCATCATCTGTCTGGTCCGATACTTCTTAGGAGAGACCAAGATTCGGGAGGGGTTTATGTATATTCTGTGGCTGGCTGGACTGGTTAAGCTCTGGGGTTTTAAGCATGGTGTATAAGACTGAGCTAGAGAAAGGCGGTGGCCTGAGAAGGTGTCCACAGGCTGGTGGGTCCTCAGAGCCCTGAGAATAAACTATTAGAAAGAACACTGGGGTCAGGCAGTGGTGGCACACACCTTTAATCCCAATACTAGGGAGGCAGAGGCAGGCAGATTTCTGAGTTTGAGGCCAGCCTGGTCTACAGTGCCAGTTCTAGGACAGCCAGAGCTGTTACACAGAGAAACCCTGTCTTGAGAAAAACCAAAATTTAACAACAAAAAACCTGGTATTTATTACAAATTTGTCCACACATGGCTAACATGGGTGACTCAGACCCTTTCCCCCGATTCTTTGTTAGCCTTAAACTAAGTCTAACACGGAGTCACCGGGGGCTGTTGTACTTAGGGGTGCTAAGGGGTGCACAGGAAAAGATCTTAAGATGTGCTTCTCCTGTGTAAGTCATCTCTAGCCTAGTCTTTGGTGCTGCTGATATGTATTCTTGAGAAAACTTGTCAGTGCAGCACAGCATGGCCAAATGCTAGCTCTAGATGGATGAGGTGCTGAGAATATACAGATGGGAAGCTATGGGTACTCACAGGGGTCAGTGTAGATCTGAATCATCAAAGACCTTACTGCTATTTTCTCATTTTAAGAGCAGACAGGCCTTCTTTAGGAACTCCAGCAGGCTCAGTTCTGAGCTGCTGACACGAGTGGAGTATTCTCCCCATGCCTCCCTTCAGGAGTGATGGAGCTACACTGATGATGAATACTGCACGTCACAGAGAGGTCTGGTGAACAAATTAGAACGTGGCCTGGTCAAGTATAAGCAAAGCCCAGGGGGTTTCCCAGCTGCTGCTGCTGGAGTCTTCCTGTAGTGCATCACCCACAGACAGGCAGGGAGCAGAAAATTTAAGTGTAAGACTTCACAAAGAACAGACAGGCTTCTTGTACTTTATTTGAGTTATTTCCAAACAACAGTTACAAAAGGTTTTAATTTTTATAATACTCTTCATAAGAAAATAAAATTTAAATAAAAATACATTCTCAACAATACAACACATGGTTACTCAAATTCACTATTTACGTTTTGATAACTTACATTTTCAAACTAGACACTGTAAAAACCAATATTTACTACCAACTTATTAATTTCCAGGTTAGAAATGGAAGCGGATAGCATCAACCAGGATCAGTGAATCAACTCTAGAATGAGTTTTATCTGTCCCGTATGTAAGGACACTGGAGAGCATGGCTAAGTCTGTCTTTACAAGCTATTCAACAGCACTTAAAAGCAAATTAGAAGGTGCGTTCACTTAAATCTGTTTTTTAAAACATGGCTTAAATGAGCTTTTCCAATAGAAGAATGAAACCAGGCCTTGGAAACACAAACAAAAGCACAGCCATCAGTCATGTGATGTTTGCTGTTGGTAAAAGAGGAGCCCAGTTTTGACTCTTCACTATTACCCGTGAGATTAAAAACATGTTTCTTTGGTAAACAAAATAGTTTGATTTGATAAGTTACAGTCCCATGAGTTAAAACCTTTGCTATTGTCCATTGTCTTATCAGATGGAGATTTAAAACAAAACATACAATATATTATCACACTCTGAGTGGATGGACATAGCTCCATGAAGCTCACAGCTAGTGAGCATCTACGGTAAGAGGGTAAGAGTCCTCCTATCATCTTCTGTCCTTTCTGGGGTCTCCAGGTTTTAGGGAGAGGTGAGCTGCCATATATATATTTTTTTTCAAATGCTCTTTGTAAAAGGCAGAGAAAGGAGATCATGGAGTTAAGACTCAAAGTACTCAAGAGCACAGCAAAGGAGAAGGTTCTTAGAAAAGCCTTGATTGTCCAAAAGGTCCCGTGGACATCACTTCTGACTGGAAAAGACTTAATCTAAGAAAAATTAGCTATATATATATATATATATATTTTACATTGTGCCAAGCTGTCTAATTCTGGTCAATTTGGCTGTTTAAAGGGTCGCGTCAGTAACAGAACTAGGAGACTGAGCCCTCAAGACTTACACATGCACACGGCTTAGGCCCTTTTAATCCTATGATTTTTAAACATGTTTATGATTGGAGTTTGATATTAGAAATGTTAGGGGTATTGGATGTGGTGGACATGCCTTTAATTTCAGGACTTAGGAAGTGAAGGCAGAGGCAGGTGGACCTCTGAGTTCTAGGCCAGCCAGGGATATGTAGTGAGACCTTGTCTCAAAACAACAAGAAATTGTTAGAAAATAGTTTCTCTTGGGAGGAGAAAAAAACTCAAACAAAACAACCAACGGAAGACTCAAAAACCACTAAAGAGCCGTAATCTCTCTTATCTGACCACTCATGTCCTTTTTAGGTAGACATTTCAGAGAATCTAAGTAGGAATTTTAATATGAAGTTAATGAGAAATGTATTAAAATGGCTTTTTAAAAACCATCTACAACACATTACAGTTAATGGGATCTCCTAGTCTGTCAGATTTAAAGGACTTAAGCGTGATTCACGACCACCCGTCCTAACTCTTAAAAGTCTGTTATAGAATATTACTTTAAGATGTGTTACCTTTGTTTATGCTGTGAAACATTTAATAATGCAAAGATATGTCACATTCTTTTATGTTTCATTTAACTCTGTGAAGCTGTGTTACTTTGCCTGTCTAAAACACCTGATTGGTCTAACAAAGAGCTAAATGGCCAATAGCAAGGCAGGAGAAAGGATAGGTGGGGCTTGTAGGCAGAGAGAATAAATAGAAGGAGAAAAGAGGAATTTGGGAAGCAAGAGAGAAAAGAAGGGGCTAGCCACTCAGTCAGCCATGGAGTAAGAGTGAAAGTAAGATTAAGAAGAAGAAAAATCCTAGAGGCAAAAGGTTGAGGGGATAATTTAAGAAAAGCTGAACAGAAATAAGCCAAGCTAAGGCTGGGCATTTGTAAGTGACAATAAATCTCCATGTGATTAATTTGGGAGCTGGATGGCAGGCCCCTCAAAAGAGCAAAGAGTAAAAACAACCAACAACAAAAGTCTTTTAGAAAAATACATTTTTCAATCATGATTTCTTTTATGGGACAACTCTGTGTTAAAAATCTTTAAAAATAATTACTTAATAACAATGTAAAAACAATTACCTAGCAACAACATAATTGGCAAATATATTCTGAATTATAGCTTAAGCTCAATGAAATAGAAAATCACAGCTAGTTAGACTGACATCAATAAGTCACATTTCAACAGGAACATATGTAAATACCCCAAGGTTAAAAGTACCACACTTAGAAAATGTTCTGAATTAAAAAAGACAAGTAAGTACCACCATGGTTTTAATACTGATGAAGCCAAGCGCATCACTCCTCTCCAGGGTGGCACTTGCTTCAACTGCTTATTTATAGTTACTATTTTCAGAACCCAAGTAAAGTAAGGAAAAACAGGATTTCAACAGCTGCTGAACCTAATTCCATTTGGTTAGCAGGCAATAAGGAAACAGCAATAAAATACAAACATTTTCAGAAAAGCATTGCTCTAGGCTTAAACACTGATCATTTAACTGATCATAAAAGATAGATACCATGGAGTATCTAACCTACAATCTGGAATGTGCCAGATTATTAAAGTGCGCCAAGTGACAGTTTTCGAGTTAGAGCAGGACCTAACACTATATGGAGGGCATCTTTACAAACCCTTATTATGACATGAACAGCAGGCAAGGTCAAGTGACTTCTCACCACTTTCACTATTCTCTTCTGGTTGGGAAGAGAAGCCTTCAGGAGTAATGTTAAACTGAATTCTCAAATTAAGAAAATGAGTACCTGATATTTAAAACAATGAAAAACATTTTAGTGGTCTCATTTTATTTCATCTGCCATCACTCATTTCAAATGTAAACATGGTGCACACAGGAGCACATATTCCCTGATACCTATCTGAGCACTCTTACACCTGTGACCAGATGAAACATCCACCAACATTCAAGGGTGTTCTGAGGTCTTTGTCTCTGTCTCCATAACCTGTAATGGTTAGAGGAAAAAAGTTTTTGTCTTTTCTTATTTTCCCTTTTTAGAGACGGAGGGTCCAGATGAACTCAATGAAGTTCAGAACTGACAATGACCTGGGATTTTCTAGTAAAAGACAATGTTGACAGTACAGAGCAGGCACTAACGGTAGTGAGAATGAGTCCACACAACAGAGAGCTACCAGTAGAGACGGCTTCTTACCATGAAGTGCTCCCTTTATTACAGGCTTCTTAGGAACCTTCCTTAGAAAGATTTTTTCCATCAAAAAGAAGCTGCAATGATATGGATTTGAAGGAAATCTTGGGTTTCAAATTCTCTAGTAATAAAATCACGGATATCAGAATTCCCAAACAGTTCATTTCAACCATTAAATATTAAATACATTGTGAAAGCAGGTGTCATCAAAGCCAATGTCTGCTCTTACATAGTATGAACAAAATTGGATGAATTAAAAAACTTCATGAAAAGGAATATTTTCCAGTTCTCCATCAGTTGATCAAACTATGATATTTTCCCAACAATTGGATTTTCCCTACAAAACAGTAAAAGAAAAATACTCTTTAAAAATAAACAAATTAAAATGTGACAGATACAGAACCCATCAAACACTTCTAATTTTCCTTGATCTTGCTGAGTCTTGCTTTATTAATTCAACAAGTATTACATTTAGGTACTAGTCTAGAAGCTAAGGGTACAGTACTGAACAAGACAGACACATAACTCATGGAGTTCACATGATGGTATAGGAAAGGAAAATAAAATATTTAGTATAAGAGGGTTTGATTGTTCATTGCTGCCCCCCTCACCGCCCCCCAGTGCTGTATGCTAGTCAACCACACTTAACACCAAGCTATTTTCTCAGGTCAAGTCCCCTCTCCCGCCAATTAAAAAAAAAAAAAACAGATGTGTGAAGTAGCACTGCAAGGGTCAGGAGGTTGGACAATAAGCAAGAGTACCACCAGCAGTTGAGCTGGGCAAGGTATGGCATGCACACATAATGAGGCACCGCCCTCCCCGCCAAGACAGTACTTCTCTGTGTAACAGCCTGGCTATTCTGGAACTTGTTTTGTAGACCGGGTTGGCCTTGAACTGAGAGAGCTCTGCCTGTCTCTTCCTCCTGAGTGCTGAGATGGGATTAAAGGTGTGTGCCACCATGTCTGGTGGTGAGGTCCTATTTAAGGATAGTCAAGCCTTGGCTAGGAACTTCAAACGGGTGCAGGGAAATTAGAAAACTCTTGTTGGAAGAGATTCAATGATACTAATGAAGAAAATACAGAATTAGGATGTTCACAATACAACCTTTGTAATGAACAAAGCTTTCTGTTCAGGAAGAATGTACTTATAAAAATAAAACTGATTCTTCTTATTCAGAAATAAAAAAACACTACCCAATATAATTTTCAAAGACTATTTAAAAGAGTGCAAGAGGGATTCAAAGTCTCCCACTAACAGTGTGGGGTCTTGGGCAAGACTGATTTTTTTTTTTTTTTTTTTTTTTTTTTTTGCATTTCAAGTTTTCTATGTATAAAGGAAACCATGATAGGCTGGTATGAGTGCAAGGACAGAGGAACATACACCGTGGAAAATACTGTTATGTGTTGGTCCTACCCACTGTGTTCTTAGCAGGACCCTGGTCACACTGGAGTCCTTTGTATCATGGAGGGCTGGAGGTTACTCTAGACAAGCTTCTTTTCTCTCAGTAGGGAAGAAATAGTCTTTTCTTTTTCTGCATGTGGGCATTATCTCAGAAAAGAAAGTGGGGCTCTGAACTACTGTGGCTCATCTGATACTGTAAGAAAAAAGCTTCAAGATTTAGATTACCTTAGTGCTATACAGTTCCCAATGACAGGGCCCAGTTCTTGCATTAACTGTCTGTATAAGCTTGGTCTTCACTGGTGAGACTACAAACTTCCCTCAGCAGTTTGTTACTGGCTGCTGGGAGTAATCTGACAGGGTGTCCAGTGCTGTGATGTCCTGAGAGGAACAAGCCCCCAGTACATGTCAGCTGTTGCTGTCCTTACCCATCTCATCTTCTAGGTCTGAGATGAAGCACTTGGAATCAACTCTCAAATGCTTTCATGAACTGTTACAGCTTGCTTGTTTTGGTGCTCATTATAAATGTAAGGGGTTGTGAGAAATAGAGACAACAAAAACAAAAAAGAAAAAAATACTAATCACTCAAGCAGAGACATTGAAAGCAGCGACTGAAGTACAGCACCAACATTATGCAACGACAGCTGAACTAAACAAGCAAAGGGAGTGAGGGGCAGGGAAGCATGCACAGGAGAAAGGCTGGGCTCAGACTCGGCAGCAGGGGCCTGAGGATACTTACTTGCTTCCGTACTTTGCACTACTTGATCTTTTCTTTCTGTATCTCTCATGAGGCTCATCTAGTTTCTCTATGATGCTTTTGATTTGTTGAATTGTCTTAAAGGTTGTAACAGAATCTTCAATTGTGAAGTTGGAATAATCAGGCTCTTTCTGTGGCCCTTGATAGACTGCTATAGTCCCACAAGCCTCTGTAAGGAGCAGAGAAATAGGATCAGAAAACTAAATCCCACCAATGTAATCCGTAGTATAATTAAAAATATTTTTTTATTTTGAGGGGAGAGATTTTCTTTGACTATACTGTAACAATGTTACAAAATAGAACTATCATGCTTACATAAGAATAGTAATTTTGCTGAGTGTGGTGATGCTTTAATTCTAGCACTTGGGGAGGCAGAGGCAGGCGGATCTCTGTGAGTTCAAGACCAGCCTGGTCTACAAGAGCTAGTTCCAGGACAGGCTCCAAAGCTATAGAGAAACCTGGTCTCAAAAAACAAAAAAACCCAAAACAACAACAACATAGTAATTTTACTTCATGAATAGCTAAGATAAATGCCCCTTTGACAGTCTGTGAACTTCATTATTAGTAACTTAGGAAATCTATAAATATCTTCAACTTTAAAAACAAAGTCAAAGAAATAACTCGGAAATTAGTAATGAAAGATCATGGTTTTATCAAAGTAGAGCATGGGATTACCTTCCATCTTCTGCAGCTTAAGTAAACTGAGGGTAAAAAGGGAATAAATTCTTTCTGCTTCTCTGTCTTCATCAATATCTATCTGGATGTCTGCAGGGATACCTCTATGATAAAAAGAAAACGACACTGGAAAAATTTTTCTTTGTTAACATGAAAAAGATTTTTGATAAACTGAGACTAAAACTAGATTTAGAATTTTAGAAAAGGACCTCCAAAATTAGCTTCTGAGATAATTAAACAGGATCACAGGGTTTGGTTGTTACAGATTCAAGTCTTGAAGATGATTCTGAAGCAAAATCATTTTTAAAGTATTTTTCTAAAGTGTATGTGCGTATCTGTGTACATGTGTGGGTTCTAGAGAGCCTGGGAAAGGGCATCGGATTCCCTAGAGCAGGAGTTACCTAGGTTCTTGAACTGAACTGGGGTCTCTACAAGAGCAGCAAGCATCCTTAACCACTCCCCAGTCCCAATAAAATCATTTTTATAATCTTTGGCTATTCACAAGATAATGCATTAATAAAAAAATCTACAGGGCAACAATGACTATTATGTAATATCTAAAACAGAATGTTTAGTGGACTTCTGTGATACAATTTTAGATTTATTTATTATTTTTGATTAGCGCATGTGTGGGTATGTGCAGGTGGCTGAGGAAGCCATGAGCATTGGAATCCTAGGAGTTAGAGAGGTAGGTAGTTGAGAATTGCTTAATGTGGGTCTTCTGCAAGAGCAGTAAGTGCTCTTAACTGCTGAGCCATTCCTTTAGCTCTATTTTGTGCCTCGCTCAGACTTGAGATGCTGGCTTTTCTTCTTTTAATGGTGTTGATTATGCAGCGGAATACTGCTTGTATTTGGCAAATGCTCTACCATTAACCTTTAATCTGACCCTTCAGATCTCCCACCTCTAGGCACGTACAACCATTTCAGAATATTTTCATCAGCCACAAAAGAAACTTTGCACTCATTATCAGTCTCCATTCTCCCATCTATCCAGTCAATAGCCACCACTAATTTACAGTATGTGTCTATGAATTTACTTATGCTATATAATTTTTTTTTTCTAGGATCCAACCAAAGTACTTGTGTGTGTCATGCAAAAACTCTACCACTAGGCAACAACCCAAGCCCTTATAGACACCTTTTATAAAGTATTTTCAACTAATATGTGGCTTTTATGTATAGCTATTTTTACTTAGCTTGTTTTCCTATCCACATCCACTGTATGGACAGACATTTTGAATCACAACTTCTTTCATCAGAAAGGAACTTACGCAGTGCATGGCTTGCAGCCTGGTGTATTTTCACCGGTCTCCTGGCAGCAGAGCCAGTTCCCATTGAGATATGCCGACGGATGAAAAGAACTGAGCCTGTTGTGGTTGCATCTGCTCACCCTACACAGCACGTCTATCCACTCATTAGCTTCCACACAGTTATTTGCTTGGACGTAGAGTGTTTTCTCTGTATGTATCACTTGGAACATCTTTATTAGTAATAAAGACAAAAAGTTAAAAAAGCCTTAAAATCAACACATAGTACACGAACAGAATAAGAACTTAGAAAGAGACCTGGTTGCTTGGCTAAGTAATGGCTGCTAATGTATCTTAAAGAGTTGTTACTCTCTAAGCAAGTAAGTGCCTGTGGTGGTCTGAAGGAAAATGGCCCCCAAATGGAATGGCACTATTAAGAGGTATGGTCTTGTTGAAGTGCGTCACTGTGTGGGTGGGCTTTGAGGTGGGCCTATATTCAAGCTGCTCCCAGTGAGACAGATGTAGGACTCTCAGCTACTTCTCCAGCACCATGTCTGCCTGCACACTGCCATGTCCCACCATGATGATAATGGACTGAACCTCTCAACTGTAAGGCAGCCAATGTTTTTTTTTATAAGAGTTACTGTGGTCATAGGATCTCTTCACATCAACAGACACCCTAAGACAGTCTTAGCTGATGGTACTAAGCAGTAAGACATGTCCAAAGGCAGGGTCACTATCTACATAAGAACAAAGAGAGGGCTGGGCGGTGGTGGCGCACGCCTTTAATCCCAGCACTCGGGAGGCAGAGGCAGGCAGATCTCTGTGAGTTCGAGACCAGCCTGGTCTACAAGAGCTAGTTCCAGTGCAGGCTCCAAAGCTGCAGAGAAACCCTGTCTTGAAAAACAAATAAACAGACAAAAACAAAAAACAAAAAAGAACAAAGAGAGGTAATTTTAGATACAGGAGGAAGTTTGAGCAAAGACAAAGGAAAGAGGAGATAGTGAGGAACAAGGATGCCGTCTGACGACTGGAAGGTCCTGCACCAGCTGAGTGGCAATAGTAGACAAAGCCGGGATATTATTTAGAGATCTGAAAGGCAAATATTAAAATAACGTATATACAACTATTTAAAATGCTTTCAATATTTATACAACTTACATTTTTCTTGTTGAAAGAGCTTTCTTCCAGTTTTTCCACAGCAAGAATGTTTTTTACTGGAATAGTGTAAATTGCGTCTTTGCCTAAATAATAAAAGATGACAAAATTAAAAGAATTACTCTAATAATTACAAAAGTAAGATGTTAATTCTGTAAGGTTAGTTTTGCTTGCTAGTAGAAGCCTATGAATATATAGTAGACTTCTGAATGGTTTGTATCTAATAATATGGAACAGGAATTTTGATTGTGTTCTATAAAATGTCCTCTCCTTTTTCTATATAAATAAAAATATTTTCAAAGAAAATCATGTGAATAAATTTTTTCCCTATGTAGGAAATTATTTTCTATGCTGTTGAAAATTTTTAACACTATATGGAAGCTGAGAGAACTAATGTGCCTAGTGATAAAGACCCACTGAGAGGGTTAGGCAGGGGAGCTGACCTAAGCAGTGAACATGACTGTTAGATTAGTTTTGTCCATTTAATATTAAAGGATTATCACATAAAACAAAAACATTTAGTGTATGTGCACATGCAGGGACCCAAACCCAAGGTAGGATGCACATTAGGCAAGTGCTCTAGCACTGACCTACACCTCTACCCCTAAATCATGTTTAAGGTTATTATCTTATGTATACGAGTATTTTCCCTGCATGTATATATGTATACCATTTAAGTGCCCAGTGTCCTCAAAGGTTAGAAGGAGGCTTTAGATACCCTGGGACTAGAGTTACAGTGGTAGCAAGCCACCATGTGGATGCTGGGAATTGAACTCAGGTCCTCTATGAAAACAAGTGCTCTTAACCAGCATGGTAGTTCAAATGCAATTGGCCCCTAAAAACGCAGGGTGAGGCACTATTAGGAGGTGTGGCTTTGCTGGAGTAGGTATGGCCTTGTAGGAGGAAGTGTGTCACTGTAGAGGCAGGCTTTGAGGTCTCATATATATGCTCAAGTCATGCTTAGTGACTCAGTTTACTTCCTGTTGGCTGTGGATCAAGATGTAGCTCCTTTTTCACTCTCAGCTCCTTTTCCAGCACCATTTCTGCTTGCACAACACCATGCTCCCCTCCATTATGATAATGAACCAAACCTCTGAAACTGTAAGACATCCAACTAAATGTTTTCCTTTATAAGAGTTGCCATGGTCATGGTGTCTCTTTACAGCAATAAAAACACTAAGACAATCACTGTAGTCAACTCTCCAACTCTGAATTTCTTTATACATTTTTAAATTGATATTTATTGAGTTCTACATTTTTCTCTTCAGTCCACCCCCAAGGTCCCCATGCTCCCAATTTACTCAGGAGATCTTGTCTTTTTCTACTTTCTACTTCCCATGTAGATTAGATCTATGTAAGTCTCTCTTAGTGTCCACATTGTTGTCTAAGTTCTCTGGGATTGTGGTTTATAGGCTGGCTTTCTTTGCTTTATGTTTAAAAACCACCTTATGAGTGAGTACATGTGATAACTGTCTTTCTGTGTCACTCAAAATAATGTTTTCTAGTTCCATCCATTTTCCTGCAAAATTCAAGATGTCCTTATTTTCTGCTGTGTAGTACTCCATTGTGTAAATGTACCACATTTTTCTTATCCATTCTTCAGTCGAGAGGCATTTAGGTTGTTTCCAGGTTCTGGCTATGACAAACAAAGCTACTATGAACATAGATGAGCACATGTCCTTGTGGCATGATTGAGCATCCTTTAGATATATACCCAAAAGTGGTATTATTGGGTCTTGAGGAAGATTGTTTCTTAATTTTCTGAGAAATCGCCACACTGACATCCAAAGGGCCAACTCTGAATTTTTAAGTTTTGTTTTATTTGGTTTTTGAGACAAGGTCTCAATGTAGCCCTGGTTGTCCTGGAACTCAGTATGTAGACCAGGCTGGCCTCAGGCTTTTATCTCAGGTCTCATACTCAGAGATCCACCTGCCTCTGCCTCCTGAATGCTCGGATTAAAGGCATGTACCACCATGTACAGCCTTGTTTAAATTTTTAGATTACATTTTATTTGTGTGTGTGTGTGTGTGTGTGTAGGTACATGTAAACAAACTACAGTACATGTGTGGAAGTCACAGGACAACTGGCAGAAGTCAGTTCTCTCCTTCTACCATATAGTTCCCAGACACTGAACTCAGCTTGCCAATATTGGTGGCAAGCACCTCTACCTACTGACCTATCTTGCCAGCCTTAAAGCATGTTTTTAAACTATAAAATGGTTTGTAACTTCACATAGTATTCAGTTGGCTAGCTAATACTACAATGTTTACTTTAAAAGTGAGATGTTGGAGATAAACGTAAACATTTTATCCAGCAGAGCGAATCCTAAACTGTCTAAGGGTTCTGAAATGTAGGCAAGGGGATGTGAGTTTGTTAAAGGGCCTCCTGCTAACATGGCACAGGTGAAGCATGTCATTATAGCCTGGGGATACCCGTACCTCATCTAGTTGGAGGAGCTATTGAAAAAAACACTTTTGACTTCTAGTCATTTTTGTGATGGTGTTTTACAGCATCAAAGCTTTATTTCTTCCTCAAGCTTTTATTTAAGGATGTGTCAGTTGAGATACAGGAAGCTAAAAACATTCTATTTTATACTGTTCAAAGGATTAATGCTGTGACTTTTTTTTTTTTTTTACAAAGAGCAGTATTTGGTTAACTTGTGTTTTTGTTGTTGCTGTGAATAAAGACATTAATACAAAATGTTCAGTGAGTCTCCTGGCACAAAACCTAAAATTTAAGGTAATTCAAATAGATGTGACACATACTTTTAAAAGATCTATACTGAATGTCTACTATATGCCAGGCACTGCCCTAATAATTTAAGTCAGAGCAATAAATAGAAAACATGTCCTTAACAGGACTTTGTACTAAGTTCTGAAAAGAGTGGCAGAAAATATTAACTAGAGATGAATGCTATGATGAAAATAAACTTAAGTGATAGAATGTGGTTAGAAAGTCACTTGACATTGGGCAGCTCTGGAAGCAGATGAGAGTTATGATGATACAAGGTAGGGCAGGAAGAGAGTAACTGATGGAAGGCACAGGTAGGAGTAGTTAGGGAGAGCTTCAAGCCAGCACCAGTAGACACACAGGGCTAAATTAGAAAGACTCTGACTTATCAGGATAACAGATGAGCGACATCTAAAAGAGCTGGGCCCAACACCCATAGGTTAGCGCAGCAAGGCTGCAGACCGAGGTGTAGAACAGTGCAATGCCATGAACCTACATTCCCTCGTCACTGTGGGTCTGTTACTCAACTCTTGGGTAGGAAACTGTTAAACAGAAAGATGAGCAAACTACCAAGGCAAGTACCAGACAGACAAGTAAAATGGGCATTCTAAAGGAGACGTGCACCCAGGACAGCATGAGGGGTTCACAAGTGCAGTGAGTTGGGGGGCAGAGGAGACATTATGTCTTAGGGTACCAACCCACACAGGACAGAAGGATTAGCCAGATAATTTAAAAATATTCTTTCTTTAGATTTGTTAAATATACAAGACATGCCATACTCTAAATATTGTTCTATTTATTCATTTTGGGACAAATTCTAATATTGCAAGTGTAGAGAAAGCTCACTATATTCAGGACCATGTATCTGTTCTTACACTGTGAAGGCTAATTTCAGTTAACCATGATAATTGGAGCAAATTACGATGTGAGTTAGAAATAGAAGACCTTCCCAAGAAGTTTCCTAAAATACAAAACAAAAAGACACAGAAAGAAAGCACAAGTTTCATATGACTTAGAAGTGTCAACATGCTGACTAAATGCCCCTAAGAAAGCCATAAAATAGAACTTAAAAAAAAATTATTTTTATTTGCATTGGTATTTTGCCTGCATATATGTCTGTGTGAGGGTGTCAGATCTTGGAGTTACAGACAACTGGTACCTGCCATGTGGGTGCTGGGAATTGAACCCTGGTCCTCTGGAAGAACAGTGTGCTCTTAATCACTGAGCCATCTTTTCAGTCCCAAAATAGCAGAATTTAAAGACTAAAGAAATGATATAAGAGTTTTCAGAGAAGAATCAAAAGTCTGAGATATAAAAATTTTCACCAACAATGGAAACAAGTAAACAATGGAGTATTTTATCTTTTCCTTCCTTCCTTCCCTTCCTCCTGCCCTCCATCCTTCTTGTAGATCAAGGCTGGCCTCGAACTCACAGAGATCTGCCAGCCTCTGCTTCCCGAGTGCTGGATTAAAGGCATGCACCACCACCTGGTTTCCCTCTCTCCTTTTTTTTTTTTTTCCCCTCTCTCCTTCTTAAAAGCCTACAGCATCCATTATTCCCAGGAGGTTTCCCATCCAAGTACTAACCTGGTGTAGGAGGGTTCTTCTGTATTTCTGTGCTTTCATTGGTTAAATAAAGAAACTGTCTTGGCCATTTGATAGGGCAGCCCTTAGGTGGGCGGAGTAGACAGAACAGAAGCTGGGAAGAAAGGAAGTGTGGCAGACGCCATGATGCTCCTACCTGAGATGGATGTAGGTTAGACTCATGCTGGTAAGCCACGACACGTGGTGATACACAGACTATTAGAAATGGGTTAGTTTAAGATGTGAGAGTTAGCCAAGAAGAGGCTAGTGATAATGGGCCAGGCAGTATTTAAATGAATACAGTTTGTGTGTAATTATTGTGTAGATATAAGCTAGCCCGGCGGCAGCAGAATGGAACAAAAGGGCCCGCACTCCTCTCAGGTGCTGGGAACACAACCCGCACCTCTTACAACACTAACCAAGTTGGGGCCTTGCTTAGCTTCCGAGATGAGAATGGAGCATTCAAGTTGGTATGGCCATAGGCCAGAGTTTTATATCTTTAAAGTTCTGAGGAAAAATGAGGCTTATGCAAGGATAAAAATGTTTTGGTACATATAAAAACTCAAACAAACAAACCCACTTATTTTAAAATTCCTCAAGGAACTGTACCTGTAAAATTGTGATGAAACAAGGAAAACTGCTATCAAAGATACTATGTTGGGTAAAGAAATCTGGAAAATTGACTCACCAGTAAAAACCATGAAAACATAATGTAAAAGAAAGTGCTCCACTGCATGGATAGAACACATTCATCAATTGATGGACATTATGTTGGTCCCAGTTTGTGGCTATCATAAATAATGCTCACCTAAACCCTCATTGAAAGTCTCTTTGGGCATCTGCTTTCATTTCCTTTGGGGCAGCTAACCAAGAACAGAACTGCTATGGAACACGGATGGCTTTATGGATTTTTCCCCTTGCCCTCTCATTCACAGTTAACCCCCCACCCAAGAGTATAAGAACAGAACTGCCACGGAACATGTATGGTTTTATGGCTGATTAATTTTTTTCCCCTTGCCCTCTCATTCAGTTACCCCCTCCCCCCCCTCCCTCTCTCTCTCTCTCTCTCTCTCTCTCTCTCTCTCTCTCTCTCTCTCTGGGACAGGGACTGAAACTGGGTCCTCTGAAAAAGTAGCAAGTGCTCTTAATCATCTAGTCATCTGTCTCTCTAGCCTCTGAAAGTATTTTGTTCTAGTCTCCTGTTTATCTTTTCAGTTTCTCTCTCTTTTTTTAAATTTTAATTTAATTTTTTGCTTTGTTTTTGAGACAGCATTTCTTTATGTATCCCTGGCTGTCCTAGAACTTGTTTTGTAGACCAGACTGGCCTCAAATTAAAAAAGACTCACCTACCTCTGCCTCCTAAGTGCTGAGATTAAAGGTGTGTGCCACCACTGTCCAGCATCTTTTCATTTTCTTTATGGTCATTTTTCTTTTTCTCATGTGTATGTAGTATTTGTATGTGTGTATAGTTATTTGCATGTAGGTAAATGCACAGGCTCATACAGGTGGACACCTGAAGTTGACATGGTGTATATTCCTCAACAGCTCTCTACTTTGTTGAGGCAGGGTCTCTCTCTCACTGAGTCTGGAGCTCACCAGTTCCACCTAGTCTAGCTAGCTGATTTGCCTTAGGGATCCTTCTGTTTTTAATTGTGATGAAGTCCAATTTGTTAATATTTTTCTTTCAGGACTACACCTTTGACATATATGAAAGAAATCTTTGCCTAATCCAAAAGACTTTCCTTATTGGGGCTGAAGAGATGTGTCAGTGGTTAGGAACACAGTCTGGCAGCTCACAAACACTCATAACTCTAGAGTTTCTGAGGATCTGGTGCCCTCTTCCAGCATCCTTGGACAGCAGGCATCAGAGATGTATGCATACAAAATACTCTGCCATACACATGTAAAAAAAAGACTTTCCTTGTTAATAGAAATACTTAAAGCAATTTTCATTAAGTACTGCTCTAGCCATATTCTAAAAACTTTTCTCTTTGTTGTATTTTCATTACCATTTATAGCTTAAAAGTACTTCTGAATTTCTCTGGCCTGTATGTTACTTAGAAGCATATTAATTTCCAAATATTTTTGGGGGCATTTCTAGATATAATGTTTTAATTATGTTATCAGAGAACATTTTGTACAATGTTAACTTTCTGATATACAACGAAACTTGGTGTTTGGTCTGGTTTAGTAAATGATCCAATCTGACTGAAAAGACTGGGTGTTCTCTGGTGTCATGTGCCACACGTGTGAATCAGATTAAGGTGATTGAGAGTGTTTCAAATTTCTATATTTTTACTGATTTTTCTTTGTGTGCCTATTTTAATAATTACTTAGATAAAAGCATTGTAACTCTCTTTCCTGACACACATTTAACAAGCTGTTAACAGGCACACACACTTAGGACATTGCCTTTCTCTGTGAAGGCCTCTTCAGCATTCCAGACCATGTCTACATCTGCTTGGGAACAGCTGTTCTGGAGTCTACTGTGACACCGTTCATCTTCACACCACCCTTCTCTCTACCTATCTGTGCTTTTACATTTAAGATGCACATGTTATACAAAGTATTTCATAAGATCTTGTTTGTTAGAACACCTGCTCTGGAGGTTTCCATTAAAATAGCTTCCTCATACTTACTGTAATTATTAATATTGTTGAGTGTAAATCACCATATTGCTGTCTGTTCTGATTTCTGATGCTTTCCCCCTTGAAATCTTTAGTTACTTTCTGAAAGGGAAGAAGGGGACAGGCTAACCTCATTTCTTTCTAAGTTTTGGTCATAAGTAGTCTTGTTTTAAGACAGGGAATCACTAGTATCCCTGATTGTCCTGGAACTATGTAGACTAGGCCGGTCTTGAACTCACAGAGATCTGATAGCCTCTGCCTTCTGAGTGCTGGGATTAGAGATACGTGCCACCACGCTTGGCATTATATAGTCTTAACTCATCACAGTCTACTTAAAATTATTCTTACTTCCTTCTTAAGACACAGGTAATTTTCTCTATCCTCTTCTGTTATGACGCTCTTGCCACATGTTTCCTATCTCAAGCTAGCTCATAACATTTCACTGTACACTGGAAACAGATTTAATTACCATTCCTTAAACTGGTGCTGTACTGGTACTGATCTTCTGGAGTTTAACTTACCCAAGCTATCCAATGTTCTTTTACAAATCTTCAGTTATTGCTTCCCATTAGCATCTCTGAATTTTTCTTTTTGTCTAAGCATCTAAAGTCAGTCAAGAATTTCAGGGCAGTTTACATGCAACCTCAAGGATCCTTTCTCTTTTTTCCTCTATTTCCAGTCTTTCTGGAAACCCTGAAACTTGATCCTTTGATACCCACAACCAAACAATTGTATGCTTTTGCATGAATTTAGTAACGTTGCACTACAGTGCTTTTGCAGGTGGTCATAAAAATAGAAACCCTAGCCAGAATGGTTGTTTTCTTTCAAGGGTCAAATTCTTCATTTAGCTGTCTAACATTATGAGAGTGTTAGTTTATGCCAAGGTCTCCATACCAGAACTCTTTGTGTGTATATTTAAAAGGTAAGCTCTCATACAGCTCAGACTGGCTTTGAACTTAATACATAGCCAAGTAATTACCTTGAACTTCTGATTTAATTCAATTAAACATTTTAATTCAAGTGCTGAAATTAAAGATGTGGATCGCCTCTCCAAGTTAATGTCTTACTGGTGATGAAATCAGGGCTTTGTGTTAGCTCGAGCAATCTACCAACTCAACTACATTCCCAGTTCTCATGTGTCTATTTATGAAGAGGCAATTTCATCCCTTTAGTTGCTTTTGCCCAAATCCTCCAAATGTTCTTTACTTGTCTTTTCCCAAACAGATTCTCTGAGTGCTACCTTTGAAATAGACTCAGAGTGTGACTGCTTTTACTACCCCAATTACTACCAACTGGTCCAAGCCGGTATCTTCTGTGTCTTGTATTATTGTAATTACAAAAACATTTGTCTTATAATCTATCAGTACTAACCTGTAAGTTGAGTAAAAGCCTGTACCTTTCTGCTTTCACTGCTATACTGTCTTACTTACCAAGTCCAGTTGTTTTGCTCTCAAATTGATTTGTGCCAGGCTTTTATGTTATAGTTTTTATCACATATCACACAATGTGATAAAGAAAGCACTCCAGTTTAGTTTTTTTTTATGTCACTGTGAGAAACGGTGCTGCGGGAAGGTGTATAGCTCCCAACTACCCGCCTACTGGGGCGTGGCCTCATAGACTATTTACCTGGATGCGGAAGCGCATCTGGCCCCTTCCTCTCTGCTTCCCCCTGGGCCCCGTTTGCTGTTCGGTTTGCTTTGAATCTGATCTTCATCCGTCGTTCAAGCAGAGAATCCTGACTTTGTAAGTTTTACCTTTTAATAAACACCGGTCTAAGCCGGGCGGTGGTGGCGCACGCCTTTAATCCCAGCACTCGGGAGGCAGAGGCAGGTGGATCTCTGTGAGTTCGAGACAGCCTGGTCTACAAGAGCTAGTTCCAGGACAGGCTCCAAAGCTACAGAGAAACCCTGTCTCGGAAAAAAAAAAAAAAAGCTAAATCTTGGGGGCTGGAGAGATGGCTCAGAGGTTAAGAGCACTGCCCGCTCTTCCAAAGGTCCTGAGTTCAATTCCCAGCAACCACATGGTGGCTCACAACCATCTGTAATGGGGTTTGGTGCCCCCTTCTGGCCTGCAGGCATACAGACAGAATATTGTATATATAACAAATAAATAAATAAATATTTAAAAAAAAAACCGGTCTATTTCTTAGTTCTGAGCTAGTGTGGGATTCCTTTTTTTAAGTGTCCAATCTCTCAACCATCAAGACTCTCAATCATTCACTTTGCAATGATTCGCTGCAGCACCAAGAACCAGCAGAGTAAAGCCACAATAAAGCATAAACGCAACTCTACCTGGCTGTTTGTGGTAGGTGAGCTCTCTGCTTGTCAAGCAGAACCATCGTTTCTTGAAATTCTTTTTTCCAATACGGGTTCTTCCTTGAGCTCTTTTATACATTTCACTGCCAACATAACGGACATAAAATAAACAATTAGTCTGTTCATCTGGAACTAAGACTGACCCTAACTACTAGAGGACATGGTAGTCAAGCATGATTATTAGTGTACAGCACTGACTTCCATCCATGTGTGTATTTTACTTAGGCCACACCGAGGGACTAGTCTTTAACTAATGTAGGGTTGTTTTAGGTTTACTTTTAGGTATGGTGTTTAGCATGCATGATGTCTATGGACATGTGTGCAGTACCTGTGGAAATCAGAAGAGGGCATCAGATCCCCCTGGAACTGGGGTTACAGATAGTTGTGGGCTATGGTGTGGTTGCTGGGAATTGAACTCAGGTCCTCTACAAGAGCAGCCAGTTCTTACAATGACTGAGCCTTCTCTCTAGCCCTAATTAATGTAATTTTAAGACTTTGCTATACAAAATAAAAATGGGCCAGGTAAGTTATTTCCATCCCATTAACTCCTAGAAATAGGAGTTAGGCTGAACAGAGCTATCTCTTAGCTGCAGAACGCTGGGACTCTGCAGTCAGTAAGTGCTGCCCTATGACATGGAGCTGATGGGCAGAGAGGGTGATTTACCTGACTGAAGACACTTAGGAAGTTCTGGAACAGAGTGAAAACTCAGGTTTCTTAACTCTCAGACCCATGATCTTTGTACTTACTGTCTACAGTGAAACAAAATTTTCCTTCTCATTTCATTAATTACCCTTCTTTCAGGTGCACAGGCTCGCTCGTACCACTGGACTCCTTAGTTTCTGTAGATGAAATTTCATCCAAGAACTAAATGGAGAGATGGGAAAGTATTACAGTATGTGAGTAAGTAAGGGATATCATATAAAACTGTCTTATCTTACACATCATTGATTATATTAGGAAATTCTTTTTTTTAAAAGGATTTATTTATTTATTATATATACAGTGTTCTGCCTGCATGTATGCCTACAGGCCAGAAGAGGGCATCAGATCTCATTATAGATAGTTGTGCTCCATCATGTGGTTGCTGGGAATTGAACTCAGAACCTCTGGAAGAGCAGCCAGTGCTCTTAACCTCTGAGCCATCTCTCCAGCCCCTATATTATGAAATTCTTCATAATTAAAGAGTATATATAATGCAGGTTGAGAATCTCTTTTATACAAAATGCTCAGTACCAAAGTGCTTTAGATTTAGGGTTCTGAAATAATTACATATACAGTAAGATATTTTGGAGAGTGGACTCATATACATAGCCTAAAGGTAATTTTATATAGCATTTTTACTAAACCTGCACTTGGTGACCTATCACATAAGGTTGTGGAATTTTCCATTGTGACATCATGTCCATTCAAGAAGTTTTAGATATTCCAATATTTCAGATTTTAGAGCATCTTGGACTGAAGAGGCTCATTCCACAGTTATCTATAAAATAAAATACATTTGCTATAGAAAATTTCTAATTTACAAATGAAAGGTATTTTAAACTTATTCTTACCTTACTCACAATTCTGAATGGATCTCCCTATAAAAATAACTCAACATATAATCCTTAACTGTAATTCTTTTTGAGACAATATCTCACTATTTCTGAGGCTAGACTTAAACTCACTGCAATCCTTCTGCCTTGGTCTCCTTAATGCTAAGATTATAGGCATATACCACCACAGATAGCTCTTATTCATATTTTTGGTATCCATAAGGCCTTGAATATAAAGAATTTATTATTAACATTTAAAAATTTTGTCTTTGATTTTCAGGAAACTCATTTTATCACATAAGTAATCCTCAAAGGGCACATGGCTATCATGGTCTGCACTCATCTTAGAGCACTTTGCGCTGTGACAAACACTAACGTGTGTGCTGCTGGATATACCAAAGGAGATGGCTTACATAACTGGATATACCAAAGGAGATGGCTCACATAACTTGCTCCCATTACTGTCTAAAATTCTGAAAAATTCAATTCTGAAGATTCCTGGTTCCAAAGATTTTTACGTACAGGGCCATGAACCTGTCTGACAGGTCAGGTAACACTAAACTATGAACTGAGCCAGATTTAACCAAGAAAAAAACCCCAAAGAAAACACAGTAGAGGTCTTATGGAACCAGCAAAGCCTACCATTTGCTGGCTATTTACAGGAAACTTGCTGATTTCTATTATATCTATTATATATAACTGACGACGTTGACAAATGAGACAACTTGAAATCAAGTGAATATGCACAAAATTCCTATGCAGAATATGAGAATGTGGCTCAAGGAAATTTGCAAAGTTCATTGCTTGTGCTCACTTCGGCAGCATATATACTAAAATTGGAACAATACAGAGAAGATTAGCAATATCCATTGCTAACACAGGAAGTCACCCAGTGAAAGCATTTAGCTTCATGAATGCGTAACTTGCACCAGTTAAAGGGCTTCATTTGACTAGTGGATGCCTCTACATGGAAAGAGGAAACCTGACAGCTCAAAAAGTAATTTTTGCTGGGTAGTGGTAGCTTATGCCTTTAATCCCAGTACTCAGGAGACAGAGGCAGGTAGATCCCTGTGAGTTTGAGGCCACCAGGTCTACATAATGAGTTCTAAGACAGCCAGAGAGACATAAAGAAACCCTGTGTCAAAAAAAAAAAAAATCTTGTTCTTAGAGAGGAATCCAATTTTGCTTCCTAAATCAACTACCCATTTGCTTATCAGTAAGATATTACAAACTCAGATATCTGGATTTCACTTCTGCTTTCCGTCTATGTTTCTAACTTAATACTTCAGGATTTTAGGATGTAAACAAAACAAGCATATATTCCTGTAAGAATATATGTAAGAATAACACTGAGGATCTAGTGCCTCCACTGTAGAACTGAAGGCACAGCGACCTGGCCCAAGAACACTGTGACTCACCTACCAGAGCACACACTCAGGAGGTTTCCCAAGAGAGTGTTCTTCCTAGTTTGCTGAAAGGGAATCTTGGTAAATGAACAAACAAAAACAGAATTCCTTTTGTTCTGTGGGTGATGTAGGTTCAAGTATCCTAGGACATTAATGAAGTGCCCTGTCTCATCTCTATTTCTAGTGGATGGCCCACCAATAGAGGTTAACATTTGTATGAGTATTGCATTCCTTAGCATTATCATGAAGGAGTACAGGGTAGAAAAATGTGTGAAAAGTGTAAGAAAACAGTGAAGGTGACAGGAAGGAAACTGTAGTTGGTCAGGATCACTCTATATGGGTCTAAAAGCATCTGTGATTCTTCAGTGTTGTGGTTCTGTCACCAAATTATACGATCACCCTGTATACAGAACTCTTCAGGTTACTTTTCCTGTACTGTACATGATTTAGTTACTGCAGTGGTCAAAGTCACTAGAACAAATGCCAATATGGTCTAGAAACTGAGTTACACGGACATTTCTAATCTTCAATACTGTATGTATCTAGTCTTAATTACAGGGGCTGGAGATAGAGTTTAATCTTAAGCTGAATTCTTATGTAGGATATGTAAAGCCCTGGATCCAATCTACAGACAGAAAGGCACATGGACATGGGGACAGTACACACATACACAGATAATTATGATCTTAGGGTAAACTTTCTTATGTTACCTCAAGACTACAGATGTAAGTGAGATAGTAAATATTCTAGGGTAAGAAGCTATCTGGAAGTAAGGAGGTGACTCAGAAGCAGTTTAGAAACATACTAAAGTCTTTACCTCTTTTCTTTTTTTTGGTTTTTCGAGACAGGGTTTCTCTGTGGCTTTGGAGCCTGTACTGGAACTAGCTCTTGTAGACCAGGCTGGTCTCGAACTCACAGAGATCTGCCTGCCTCTGCCTCCCGAGTGCTGGGATTAAAGGCGTGCGCCACCACCGCCCGGCTAATCTTTACCTCTTAAATCTGCTCCCCACTGGTATTAACTGATACTTGGTACTATCAATTAGTACATTCTGACTATATAAGGGGGCAGAGAACAGATGTTACCAAAGCCTAGATTATTAGACATGCAAAAATAACTCCAAAACAAAAGCTAGTATATCATAATCTTGTTAAGTGAAGTCTAACTCTACTGTCCCCCAAAAGTTTCAATAATGTCCCCCAAATAAAAGTGCTATGTTTAAAATTTCTCAAGAGCCTTCAAAAAGTTTCAGGTGAATTTTGCATTATTCTAGATTAAAAAAAAAAGAAGAAGAACCTAGACTTGCCAGAGTGGTGCACAGCTTTAATCCCAGCACTTAGGAGTTAGAGGCAGGTAGGTATCTGTGAGTTTGAGACCAGCCCTGGCTACATAGTAAGTTACAGAGCTATATAGTGGGACTCTGTCTCAAAAAAAATTAACAAAATAAAAATCTATCTGGTGCTAGAAAATTTACTTATGGAGTTCCCCGTGAAAATATTTTAAAAATCCAAACATATACTTTAGTACAATACATTCTTGGCTATTGCCTGTTAACTCATGCTATAGAATCTGAACAGGCTTTAAAGACTGTCCTTGATAGTTTGGTCACCAAGTTAGGATTATGATAATGAAAGCACAGTACTTTCTTCAAGTTTACTTTAGATATATTTAAAAATAATTTTTCTTTCTAAGTTTTCCAGATTTATAATACTATATTTTATATGGATGACTAAGGAGTTAAGGACCAAGAAATTAAAGGCTTAAAAAATATCCTCAGTTTCTAATCATATAGCTTTTTACACGTTGTAGGTCTTATGTTAGCATGCTATAGACTATAGGCAGTTGTAAATTTTTATTTTTAGTTACTTTCTTCCAATTACCAACATACTCAATAATTCATTGAAAACGCTATTTTACATTTTTATTATTTTGTGTGGATGTGTGTGTGTCACAACATGCAAACGGAGATTAGATGACACTTTGTGGGAACCTGGTTCCCGTCTTCCAATCATGTGGACCCAGAGAGCACACGCAGGTTATCAGGCTCCATGAGTGGTGCCTTTACCTGCTGAGCTATCCTTGCTGGCCTGTGTTGTCTTACCAAGTACCCACTCTACAACATGAGTGCGATGAGAACAAAGGTTCTGAACAAAAGGCAATTCTGTCCTCTGGGGACATCCAGAAATTTCTGGTCATCAAAATTGGGAATATGCTACTGGCATTTAATTCAGGGATGTTGTTAAATATCCTACAATGTAAAGGCTAGCTCTTAAAATCAAGAACTACCCAGCCTCTAGTGTTAATAGTGTTGCAGCTGAGAAACCTGGCCCTAGAAATATGTATTTACAGAGTTAAGACAACAAGGGCAAGAGAGTTATTGTTAAGACTTGCTCATCTCACAGCCCTACTACACTCCTGGATTGACAGTTTAAACATTTATTTTCTTTAAACTGGAGACTAACTGCTAGTAAGAATGAGATGTTAATTCCTTATGCTAGATGACAGAGAAGTTTCCTATTTCCAAAATAAAACATACCTTTTTCACGTCTGTAAAATATCTTTCCTCTTGAAACATTTTGAGAAATTCACACATAACTGACTTTTTGGAACGAGGCTGAAAAAACAAACACAGGATTTATATATGTTAAATACGCACAGCTTCTTAAACTGTTATTTCTGACTCCACATGGGGTCGTGAAACATGAGTCCACAGAAGGTTTCTGAAAGTACAGCAATAAGAACTAATTCAAAATCAAACATCATGACTCTGAGGTGTTTTTGGCGGTGTCACCTATGCTGCATGGCCCAGCATTAGAGCTTTACCTCTTCTCACACCACACACACGTCTTACACTATGCATGCTAGCTGCT
>JAQHUG010000001.1:18144640-18156466 GCA_028555095.1 Dicrostonyx torquatus | reverse complement strand
TTAAATTTGAAATGAATTTTACAAGAATTTACTGTTTAATTTTTTTTTTTGGGGGGTGTGTGTTTTGAAACAGGGTTTTTCTGGGTAGACCAGGCTGGCCTTCTAACTCAGAGATCCGACTACATCTGCCTCCTAAGTGCTGGGATTAAAGGCATGCACCACCACCACCCAGCTTAAATTTGGCTTTTAAATTCAGTGTTATAGGTCATTTTTTTTCTTGAACTATCAAAAGGGAACAGTGCAGACTTCATTGAATTCCAGGCTATCACAAGCTTTAGGCCCACATAGCCATGGCTACTATTCTACAATCATGTCATTCAGCTGCTTCGATTCCCTGGTACTAGTTACACAGAGACTGCAACAACATTCTCCCATCACTTTATACTATATCTAGGACCCGCATCACCTAGCATCCAGTACACAACACTACGTAACACTTCCTAAATTCAACTTAATGTTGAATTTTTCAATTCAATATAACTTAGCATGCATCTCTTTATTTTCTCTTATGTCAACTTACAGAACTGGTACCATCTGACTGTATTTGCTATAATATTTTAAAAGAGCAGCAGTTCTGTACTTATTACCTTTTCTAAAGATGTTCTTCTGAATCCTATGGAAGTCTGATATGGAGGCAGCAAAGCACACCCCGCCCCCAGCCCCCGTATTTAAATCATGAATCCTGTTTAAAAAAAAAAAAAAGACTCAACTTGATGAGCTCCTTCTCTGAACTACCATCTTCATTAATTAAACACTCACTGAGCTTGTGACTATACTAGAAACTGCCGGAAGGTTTGGGTACACATACATGAAAAAGGTCCCACATTGCCCCTGAGGTGCTGGCAGTCTATGTGAAAAATACCCAGATGTTATTAGAACAGAATATAAAAATGCCATGACATGCACAGAGTATTACATATGAGGGACATAAAACAAAACTAATGGGTTAAAGAAGGTCTTGGGAGGGTCTTAAAAGGGGTTATCAAGGAAAGAATAAGAGATATGTATAATGAAAATAGTTCATTTTTTCCTTTGTGAAACTCAACAGCGGTTTACCAGGTCAGTGTTCATATAATCTGTATTTTTAAAAGAAAAAAACAATTGTCAAGGCCATTCAAAAAAAGATTTCCTTTCTTTCATTCTTCTGGTGGTACTAGACATTGGATGCAGGGTCTCACAAATGTTTGGTAAATGCCTTACCACTGAGCTATATAGTCTCAGTCTTAAGTCTATATTTTAACTTTTTATATTTTATTATAAATATATTTATTTACATTTATATTTTAAAATTTTATAAATTTTTTAAAGATTGTGGTGGTTTGAAAGAAAATGGCCCCCAAAGGGAATGGCACTATTAGGAGGAAGCTTGTCACTGTGGGGGCGGGCTTTGAGGTCCTTCTTGCTCAAGCTTCTCTCGGTGTGACAGTGAGTTGACTTCCTGTTGCCTCTGAGTCAAGATGTAGGAGTCTCAGCTCTAGCACCACATGCCTGCATGCTGCCAGGCTCCCCATCATAAGCAACTCCAATTAAATGGTTTACTTTTTAAGAGTTGCCATGGTCATGTTGTCTCTTCACAGCAATAACAATCCTAAGACAGAAAATGTTTTTCTTTTTTATGTGCATATGTATATCTGTGTGTGGGCATGTGCACACAATGATAAAGGTGCAGAGAATTCAGAAGGTTTAGATCCCGTAGAGCTGGAGTTATGGGTGGCTGTGAGCTGCCTGACATGGGTGCTGGGAACTAAATTTGTATTCTCTGCAAGAGCAGTATGCCTTCTTAACTTCTAAGTCATGTCTCCAGCTCCTCCATATTTTGAAACTAGTGTTTTCAAAACCAGTTACTTGTTGACACATGCATGTGCACATGCGTACCTCCTTGAATCTGTCTTTTAGCAAGAACAGCTCATATCCAGTGTCCTTGTTATGATTATTTAGCTTCCTGTTTTTTAATCTACTCTCTTGTCTACTCTAAAACTAGCTTCTATAGTTAGTTTCTCAAAATTCAAAGAATTTTGAGATGTAAAACTTAGTAACAAACTGATCAGCTCTGCTCCTGAATTAATTAGTAACTTTTAATACATGACAATATCATCATTCCTCCCAGTTTTCTGAGATTACTCTGTATTCTCAGCTTGTATAGTAGTATCTACTCCTACTTTTCACTTGGTTCTAATTAAGTGCTACCTTTAAATTTATGCAAGTAGTTCTAGATTAATGGAAGGTAGCTATGCTTACCCCTACCTCACCAAGACTAAATAATGTTATGTGTTTTCTCTATTCCTGTTACTTCAAATGTTCTTTAAAATGAAGGGTTATAGTTTAAAACCTGCTGGAGATGCTGAGGTGGTGGGGGTAGGGACACACAACAAAAAGGGACCAAAAGAAAAGATGGAAAAGTTGGAATAATAAAACTACATGAAAAGTGACCTAAAGGTGTTTGTAGTTAGAGGGATTTTATTTAAACATTTGATCTAGGAATTCCAAGTCTGAATACGAGGCAGAGTCACAAGTTCAGAAATGGGAGTTCTGTTTATATACAAAATTCGGCTGGCAAGATTCCACTGCCTCAGGTCTTTATAGCTTTAATTAACACACCCTCTGTGAACAAAAGGATACAGGTCACACAGAACATCTATTTTCTACCATTGCTGTGTGGCTCTACTCAGCTAACACTGTGAGGCCATCCAAGGGAAGCATGGGCATTCAGATCCAGTTCAGCTGGAAGGCCTACATGCCCTCCCTACACTTTATTACCTGATAGATCAAGAGTACCTAAAGGTAGAGAATGTCAAGATCTGCAGCGTCTCCAGCACTAACCACTGTGACAGTGGCTGTCCTAAGTGTCTCAGTACCAGTCTGCTTACAGGCTGTGGAGACTGAACCTAGTTCCATTTGAATTCAGTTCAAATTGGTAGGATCCAATCACAATGCCTTAGTTATGTGAGCCTAGAGAAGTTATTGCATGGTGATTTCCTTACCTGTACATGGGGCTAATAAAATAATTTACTCCTACAGTGACTAGGATGACCTAAATGAGTTAAACACATAAAGTGATTAAAACAAAGCTTAGTACGAAGTAATCGCTCAATGTTTCTTATTATCTGTTATACAAATCAGCTCCTAAAGCATCAAGAGTATAAAGTATTTAGAATTAAAAAAAGCTAAAGAAGGGGGGCTGGAGAGATGGCTCAGTGGTTAAGAGCATTGCCTGCTCTTCCAAAGGTCCTGAGTTCAATTCCCAGCAACCACATGGTGGCTCACAACCATCTGTAATGAGGTCTGGTGCCCTCTTCTGGCCTGCAGGCATATACACAGACAGAACATTGTATACATAATAAATAAATAAAAAAAGCTAAAGAATGACTAAAATGTGCTGTGTGGAGAAGGATAAATTATGTAGAAATAAGTTTAAAAAAACGAACCTTAAAATATTAAGAAGTATATATGCAAAGATTTAAATTTAGCTGAGTAGAACTTCAGAAATAAACTACATGCTTTAAAGAATTTTAAAATCTGTGTTTTGATATAACTTAAGTGGACAGAAAGCAAAAATATGACGATACTAAATTAAGTTCTTTATATAGTTTGGAAATGAATTTAATTTTTCTTCAAATTTCTGAGATTTAAAAAATATTCCCATGATTACACTATCATAATCAGGGTGTATCAGGCGTGCCTATACCCTGAAGGCTGAAGCAGAAATTCTATTGCAGGTTAAGGTCAATTTGGGCTATGTAGTAAGATTCTGCCTCAAAATATAAAAATAAAAAATAAATTGTTTTAATAAGCCAGGAAAAGAACTGCCAACAGCCAGCAAAAACCACTACTACAAACCACTCCCACCGCCCTGTAACTAAGGACAATGGCTTGTATCATGAGAATTACACAGAGAGAACATCAGAGGAAACCCTGGGGCACCTCCCTCCTGCTCATCAGTGACACCACTTATCAGCAGTTAATCACTTGTGAATTGTCTTAGCACAGCAATAAAGGTAGTTTATTTTTTCTTCATTTTACTAAAAATAAAAAAAATGGAATAAAGCTTTGAGAGGAACAAACACTTACTGGATAATGAGGTCGCAAATGAAAAGTATGAGGTGATAGTATCGCTACAGCAAAGAAACGGAGAAACACAAAGCTGGTCACTGCAGAGTACTGAACATGAGGGTTATCTGCAGGGATAAAATGGTGAAATGTCATGCAAAAACACTAATTAAAAACCAAAGATGACAAAGTAAAAAAAAAAAACATTATGTAAACCATGTAGGAGAGGAAAACAATTTGTAAAGTAAAAACTGAGTTTGTGAAATGATACTAATAACTGTGGCTAAACTAAAAGGAGAAAATTCTGTAACTTAAAATAACAAAATAAAAGGCAAAGTTCTTATGTTTTTAAAGGAACATTTTTAACTTGAAAAATATAACTTTTCTTCATATAGTCTTGAAATTACAACAAAAATAAAAGCAGTATCTAGAACTGCTCAGTGGCAACACTGAATACCAAGGAGTAGCTTTTAATTTTACAATTTTGTTACAAATTCACCCTAAAAATCTTGATTACATCAACCCCTGTATGTATGGTTAATTTCCATTGTCTAATTCACTGGACTGGACTAGGAAAATGCCTAGGAGATCATAAACCATCTTTGTGTTTGTATGTTTTTGAAAGGCATATTTGGCCCTGGCTCATTCCTACCTACCCCTCCCCCCTCACCGCCAGGAGGCGAGGTGAGCAGAGTACCTGGCTGCAGGACACCACAGTGTTTGCCTTGCCTCATGCCTAACTAAAGCCTGTGGATGTTGGACTGAAGCTCTGAAACTATGAACCCACAGAAATCTTTTCAATCATTTCTCTCAGGTATTTATCACAAAAAGAAACATCAACAATTTAAAGACTAACAGTGACTAGGTGGAAGTATTTTAAAAGCTACCAATATTTCACATACAGCTGCAGATGAGCTGCAGGCTACTTGCAGCACTGATGGGCTCATCTCCAGCACCTGTTTCCGACTGGAGCCAACAACAACCTTACAACCAGATGCTAGAGAAGCAGGTGGTGAGGGAAAGAGCTTCTGGATTTGATGTTGAGCTTTAGCAGGGAACATCACCAAGCTGTCCACTGTAATGGTACTTGCTTCCTATCGACTGCTTGCCCCGCTAAATATACTCCAGGTACTGAGAACAAACGAAACCTCAGTTTCATTATCTAATCAATGGTATTACCTCAAACAATGTTAGGAGTAAAAAACAAGACAGGCTAGCAAGCAGGTAATGTGGTTATGACCTATTTCATTACTTTAAGATAGAATCCAATCAGCACTTCATCTGTATGTATGGAGGATCAAGTCTCTGCCTCCTCTACTGATTACAAAAGTTAAAGACGTTTATTTAAATCTAAATGTTTTATATCTTTATTATAATTAGCCAAGAAACCTAAACCTGAATTCATGTATAAGCTAGACAACTCAGTCATACTGTTTTAGTATTGGGTAAATTAAATAGAGGGACATATACATGCAAACATAATAACAAAATCTCTTTGGATGGTTAAAAAAGTTAATTTACAATTTTATACAGATAGATAAACCTGGATATTAATAAGTATCTGCCTTGTCTATGTCTCCCCGCTCTGTTATGGGAAAATCTGTAATGGGCTTTGGCAAATTTATATAACAGAAATGAACTAAGTACTAATAATAAGAGGTAGTAATTCATAACTTTATAAATTCTTTCTAATAAAAATCTTAATATAGATAATTTTGCATAATTAAGCATAATGATTTCTTGCTATATGTACCTAAAAATCTTATGTGCATTGGAACAAGTGTTTGTAAAGTCCAGGACTATTTTTGGAGAAAAAAAAATCTCATCACAGACATCTTAGCACTGCCAAAAAAAAATCTCACCACAAACATCTTAGCATTCCCAAACTGTCAAATCTATTCAATTGTATGAAACTGATGGGTACTGCTTGAATCTATGCACCTGGGGAAACAGCCGGAACAACAAAGGTGCTCCAGTGTGTCCCACAGGTTCCTAATATATATAGCACATTACTTACATATTGCAGAAAAATCTTATAGATCCAAATTTTCCTTCTTAAAACTAATGACTTTTATTTGCTCTTTATATAAAGTTGTCATTATACTGAAATAAAATGGATTGTATGTTTTCAGATTATAGGAAAAATAAGCCATCAAACCTCTCAAAGAAGCTAGTATCATTTTGAAAAACTTCTAGAAGACTAGGCCTATGCACAAACATATAGACCACATGGACATCATGTAGGAAAATATATAGAAAAAGAGATGATGTAATTGAATATATATCAAGGCACTTACTAGGAAATCTCTTAGTAGCCATTTGCCTCAGAGAATAAAAGATATCACACATCACAGTGGGGCAGCTCACACTTGATCCTACAATTGTATTGAATACTTTGTCCACATAGTAGTGCAGATTCTCCTGCAGGGTTTAACAAAGTAAACACTGAGATTTTGACTTTCACACATCTTCAATAATCTTTATGAAAAAATGTAATGGATATGAGATTTATTAGATGATGACAACCTAGTATTCTAAAGCCCTGTTTCCATTCTCCAAGTTCATTGAGTTAAAAGGGCAATCAACATCCTGACTTAATTTAATAAATTCAGACTTTCTAGACAGGTGGGTATATGAGTAATTTTCACAAGAAGCACGATAAACAAAATAATAAAAAAGAAAACCAGGAAAAGAACTCAGGCAGCGTTAGTACACTGTAACATAATCACACTACTGTGAAAACCTGTGACTCCCACACAATTATAGATTTCTCAGAGGCAACTAAAATCATTATGTCACTTAGTCTGATGAGTCTGACCTGGAAGGAATAGTCAGAATGGAGGCTGCAACCAGCTGCAGTTTAAATCCATTATTATTATAGGCTATTGCCCCTACTGTTGGTTGCTCACTAGAACTAGAGGTAAGACACTACTGCTGAAGATATCATGTGCTCTGGTCTAGAAATTTTCTCCCTGCTAGCTAGACTTCACAGTATTAGAAGATATAATGCAGGCTGTTAATGGAGAATTGTCATTTAGAACTTACTGAGCTGCAACCCTATATCCTGCACTACTAACCTTCCAGGCAACCGGGGTACCACTATTTGGGGGATAAACAAGCACTTCCCGATTTGGATCTGAGGCCTGCTTCACGGGAGGGAATTCTCATTTGACACTGTAAACCTGTTCAAAACCTCATGGCTAGGATAAGGGTCGCTATGTAGTGGGGAAGCTATTGCTGCTGACTTGCTAGATGGATGTGCCTATCAAATCGTCTTCTAAATATTTGTGTGTAAGTTCATAGATTAGTGATGTTCTTGGCTTTGGTCAGAGAAGCTTTTTTTTTTTTTACAGTAGGTGGCAACCACTGCAGAGGCTCACAGTGCTGAGAGTAAAGTGACTGTTGAGTGCTTAACCCTAAATGGGCCATCTATAACACCTCCCCTCTCTCAAGGTTCAGGGACCATCACTGAAGAGAGGACAGAAAGAATCTAGGAGGAAAGAGTGACCTCTTATGACCACCAGAACAAGACTTATATAAACTCAGGTCTATCTACTATCTGTCATGGAGTGGGGAGGGGGGCTTAAGGCCCTGCCTATCCCTGAGGATCTACAAGCAATAAGTGGTTGCTGGGGGAGGTAGAATTTCTTTTTTGTGGTGTAACTATTGATAAATTGTCTATTCTACTATAATTAACTCCTCATTTCTTGTCCCTAAGTAAACTTACTAGGATATACATGAACTTACATGTACACACACACACCAACATGAAAGTAGAAAAGCAGAAGGGCCAATAATTAAAACAAAAATTAAAAAAACCAAACAAACTGGGTAGTTAGAGAGGCTCAGCTAAGAACATATACTGCTCTTGCACAGAAGCACTTGGGTTCTCAGCACCTCTGCCTACAACAACAGCTCAAGGAAATTCAAGGACTCTGGCTTCCACAGTTCCTGCACTCTCACATGAACATACCCAAACTGAAAATTAAGAAAGAAAGAAAGAAAGAAAGAAAGAAAGAAAGAAAGAAAGAAAGAAAGAAAGAAAGTTAGTTGAAGGGGAAGACTAGTTAGAAAGACGGAACAAAAGAGGATAAAAGGGGGTTAACATGATTAAAATACCATATATACATGTATGAAAATGTAACATAACTTATTATTATCTTTAATATATGCTAACAAAAGATTAGCTTCCAGAGAACCAGAGTTCAGTTTCCAGCACCCATATTAGGCAGCTCACAACTGCTCATAACTCCAGTTCCAGAAGATCCGAAGTCCTCTTCGGGCTTCTGTTGGCGCCTGCATTTATGTGCACATATCCATACACATTACCTCTAAACACAGAGATATAATTAAAAATGAAAAGTTAAAAAGCTTGAGAATAAAATCAGGTAAAATCAATACTAGAAAATGTTCTGAAAAATGAAGACTAATGTAAAGAATAAATAACATTGTTTCCAGACACATGGCATTATTAAATTTTAAGAGTGGGGGGGGGAGACGGGGGTTAAGTGGGTAAGAACACTTATGTTCTTGCAGAGGATCTGGGTTTGATTTTCAGCACCTATGTGGTGGTTCACAACCATCTATACCTCTATTTTCAGATGATCCAATACTATACTCTGACCTCCATAGGTATCAATCATACATGTGATGCGCAGCATACACATAGGCAAAACACTTATACACATAAAACAAACCATTTATGGGAGTTAGGTATAACATTAAAATAAAAAAACGAATGGAGTTATAAACTACATCACATAAACTTACCTTATTATTTTCTACATTATCTCCCTCTTTCAACTTAACAGGATCTATTTCACAGGATTTTGAGGATTCACATATCTGGAAAATACATGTATTTTTCAGTTATTGTACTTTCCTAGCTAGTTTGACAACATGAAAGTAATTCTTTTTCTGATAATATAAAAATTAAATCCGACAAAGTTTAAAGCCTCCGCCTGAAGGTAACATGTACAATGTAGACAATATTCTGAAGAACTGTATCAAAATTGTTTAATGCCACAGTAAAAATATAAGGAACAATAATGTAGATTGATATTCCTTGTGAGTAAAAAGCCACAGATGACAAAGTACTTATAAAGTGTCTATCCTTATTCCTTCAGTAGCTCAAGAATGGTCAGATTCTTCTAATCAACACATTTCTTCTTGAAAGAGAAGCAGTGGTTCTCAACCTTCCTTATGCTGAGATCCTTTAATATAGTTGTTCCTCATGTTGTGGGAACCCCCCTCCAACCATAAAATCATTCTTGTTGCTACTTCATAACTATAATTTTGCTACTTTACGAATCGCAATGTAACTATCTGATGTGCAGATGGTCTTAGGAGACCCCTGTGAAAGAGTAGTTGGACCCACAGGTTGAGAACCACTGCTCAGATGGTCAGACTGGCAATGAGGCATTCTCTGTACCTCGTCTAGAATAGGCTTTAATGTGACCTTCAAGTAGTGCCCTCCCACTATTTTCATCATCTCATCCAGACACCGAGTTGCCAGGGAATTTCCTCTAAAAATTGTGCTTGCATCTCTGAAATAGAAATAGAAAGATATAAAAATCAAGCACAGAAAAAGGAAAGAAAAAGTTTTAAAACAGTAACATTTTGACTTTGCTCATATATACAATTTTAGTAATTTTTATTACTAACAGGAAAATTTGCTGACATTGTTTCTAAAATTACCCAAACTATTTTCTGAAAATGTTAATATCAGATTAAAAGAGAAACTATGAAATAAAAAAAAATATAATGTAGGTATGGGTACATAAAATGATGGTGTTGTTTTACTATGATGAGAATGGAAAGCTATTTGATTGCTCTTTATATTATCCTATGTGTGCCTTATAAAGTGTTCTTACTATGTGACTTGTGACACGTGAACCACTGCATCCAGAAGCAAAGATCAGTAACAGTAACAAAGGAAACTGTACCATGGAATTAAACACATTCCCTTATTAACTGGTTCTTACTGTTGTTGGATTCTGTTTGGTTAACGTTGAGAACTCTTTTGTAACTGACTAGGGAATTCTTTTTCATCTGCTCTATAGTAAACTTGGTAAAAAAAAAAGACTATAAAAACAATCTGGCAAATTAAAGTTCAATTTTAACAACACATAATTAACATTTGATGATTACACTTCTTACTGGGTATCCTTCAAGTCCAGTTCAGCCACCGCAGTGATAAAAGGAACCAGTTTATTGTGATGCAGCAATAGTCGAACAAGAGGCAAAACAGCATCCTTTTGATCTTGACATATTTCACCCAAAATATAAGCAGCTGAGGCAGACACGGGCTAGGATACAGAATGGTAGAATACAAGCATAGAATCAAAAAAGCAGGGTTACATGTTCAATCTGTGGATGTCATTTAAACACACTCCTGAATTACAACTCATGTATAAAATCGTATTTAGTTTT
Source organism: Dicrostonyx torquatus (assembly GCA_028555095.1). NCBI lineage: Eukaryota > Metazoa > Chordata > Mammalia > Rodentia > Cricetidae > Dicrostonyx > Dicrostonyx torquatus. Next base: position 18,145,987 of record JAQHUG010000001.1, on the reverse strand, counting down.
CTAAATTCTAATAGAAAATGTGAAGCACAATCAGCATCTGGCTCAGAGACATTAAATACACAGAGCTTTTTAAGCGCTGACATTATGAAATCTTTTCTTCATCATTTACAAGGATTAGTTTAGCCATTCACACTGAGTCATACATGTAAAATTTTTAAAATACCTGAACATCTGGTGATTTTAGCAGCAGAGTTTTCAAGGGATCATAGTATTCTGATGGAAGCACATAGTCTTCTGTATAACACAGAGTTAATCGAAGAGACCCCAGGTCATCAGTTTTAGATGACTTGTTTCCATTGTCTCTTGGTTGTAGCAAGTACCTGAAGTAAAAATAGTGTCAACTCCAAGTGATGGTAATGAGAAACAAGCAACTGGGATAAACAAACAGGTGAGCTGCTGAGAAATAAACAGGCTGGGAGTGAAACTGAGTGGTGAAACGTGTTCTCATCATAACCTCCAGCACGTCAACAAAGTAAGTACATACATAGAGGAATTATTGGCAAAAATGGGATTTAAACTAAGCAGTTTGATTCTAGAATACACAATCATAACCACTATCTAGAGTCATCACATATTTATATGTTCTAGTATGTTGTTAAGTAGAAATAGAAGCATGTACAGGTGGGTGTGGTAGTGTGTGCACTTGGGAGTTCCAGGTCAGCCTAGGCTACCTAGTTTCAATAAAACAAAACAAATAAATCAATGAAAACTATACACAAGTATCTGCCTATATATACAGAAAATATTCCCAGAAACTAGGGAACAGTGGCTAGCTCACAAAAAGGACCTAGATGAGAAGCTGAGGGGGGCAGAAGGCAGGATTCTCTTCTGAATCTTTTTATCTAGAAATGATTGAGTACATTGCCTATTGAAATAAAATTGGCCAGGTGGCAGTGGCGCACACCTTTAAGAGGCAGAGGCAAGCAATCTCTGTGAGTTTGAGGCCAGCCTGGTCTACAGAGAGAGTTCCAGAACAGCCAGAGCTGTTAGACAGAGAAATCCTGTCTCAAGAAACCATTGCCACCATCACTCCCCACCAAATCACAATAAACCAAATTCTATTATCTACACAGGGAAAAGTGAAAATTAGCTAGTATCAACATGAACAAGACAAAGATAACGTCCGACTTAACTATAACCATTAAAAACACAAAACAAAAACAAAGAGGAGGTTAAGGAGGTAACTCACTAAGAAAAAAAAAAAAAGAAGGGGGAGGCTGTCAAGATGGCTCAGTGGGTAAAAGCACTTGCTGACTGCCAGAACATGGTCTAAGAATGGAATTGGGAGGGGAATTCTGAGTGCTTCTGAGAAAACTACAAGAGTCTTCTGACCTCAGTTTCTTTTTT
>JAQHUG010000001.1:18128720-18144238 GCA_028555095.1 Dicrostonyx torquatus | reverse complement strand
TTCTTCAGTCGAGGGACATTTAGGTTGTTTCCAGGTTCTAGCTATGACAAACAAAGCTGCTATGAACATAGTTGAGCACATGTCCTTGTGGCACGATTGAGCATCCTTTGGATATATACCTAAAAGTGGTATTATTGGCTGACCTCAGTTTCTTAAACAAACAAACAAAACCAGGGAATTGTTCTTGGAATGTGTTTTCACGCTCCTCCCAGGTATAGCGGATGAGAGTTTTCTTTGATACTCATTACACCTGGCTGTTATTTGTTTACGTCTACGGAAAACACGGTTGTTTGCCACGAGCAGCTTGTCCTTGTGACTGTAAACTTTACTCAGGTGATTCTTCTTTATCATCAGAGTATAAATTGTTTCATGTCTAAAGACATGAGACTTTAGTCTGTTTCATTTTTAGGCTCTATTTTCCCACATCCATGACCAACAAAAGCCAACTGGAGAGATACACAGCTGACATCCTTAGTTTGATACCCAGAAGCCAGATGATGGAAACAGAGCATAGGAGTTCACATGCTACACACACAGACACATACACGGACATAGACACACACAGAGATAAGTAAATAGATAAATGTAACAAAAAATTTTAAAAAGAAAGAGAAAAGTGATTGAGTCATGTTATAATCTAGAGAAATGGCAGAGCAGTTAAAAATACTTGCTGCTTTTGCAGAGGGCCTTGGGATCGACTACTAGCACTCACACGGTGGCTCACAATAATCTGTAACTCCAGCGCCAGGGCATCTGTCACCCTCTTCTGACCTTCACAAAGCACCAGGCACACATGTAGTACACGCACATACATGCAGGCAAATACTTATACACATAAAATAAAAATCTTAAAAAAATAAATTGGAACAAAAACCTATATGACCATTTGCATGATCAAAATTAGAAATAATTATGGTGTTTTCACGCAGTTACCACTAGCCCCACTAGAGGATGCTACAGCTCTATAACAAACCATCCTTAGCTAAAATTAAAAGGCATTACTATTTCTGTATTTCCCCACAACGTATTATACACACAGACTAGCAGATTCTATTCTTTTATGCTACATAAGTTTTGGAATTTATGCTTCTGACAGACTAAAATATTCATATCGTTGGGAGTTGGAGAAATGGCTCAGTGGTTAAGATCATTGCAAGGGACTTGAGTTCAATTCTTAGCACCCATATCTGGGCAGCTACAACTACCTGTAATTCCAGTTCTAGAGGATCCAATGATTCTGGCCTCAAAGACACCAGTATTTAAGTGCACATAAAATGTTTATATTATTGAAAAAAGAAATTAAAATTACTTACTGTCTGTTAATATTACATAGTCTGTCAAGGTAGAGAGTTTTGTCAAATTTGCAAAGTATGTCAAGAGACGGTGTCATTCAAAGTACATGATACGGGGCAGATTTCTAGTAAATTTTGGTGGGCCCAAAGAGATACAATGACTCATTTTTATCTTCTGTACTAAAAGGTATGGAATATTATTTTAAAGGCTTAAAAACTGAGATCAGAAATTTTCATGGAGATGCAAGAAAGTATGGCATATGGAGAGGGCAAACATTATTTTTCTTAATGATAAAGTCATTTCCCCCCCCTCACTGGATGTATTTAGAAATTACACAAAATGTCATTAGAGAGACCAATACATCTTAGATATGCTCTAGAGGAGTTAAAAATGAAATTTAAAAAGTCTAAAATGCAGGGAGACTATGAGATAGCAAAATCCAAATGAGGAGTGCCAATGACTAGACAGAAGAGACAGGCTCTTTTAAAGCAAGTGAGACCAAAAATAAATATTGGAATACTCAGTATCAGCCATGGTGGTGCACACCTTCAATCTCAGAATTGCAGAGATAGGCAAACCTTTGAGTTCAAGGCCAGCATGGTCTACATAGCAAGGTCCAGGCCAGTCAAGGACACATATTGAAATTCTCTTGGGAAACAAAACAACAAAAATCAAACAAAACTACAACAAAACCAATCCCTAAGTTCTCAAATGCCAACCTCTCTTCTAGGCAGCAGAAACTGAGTTCTAAAAAAAGGTTCTCATGGCTAACACTCCACAGCGTGTACACACCACACCATCTAAATCCATTTACTCATCAACAGACATTTTTCTATCAAAGGGTGAAATCCTAGCATTTGTGGTAATCCGTGTGGAACTGGAGGTCATTTTATCATATGAAATAGGCAGAGAAAGATAAAGGCCACAAGTTATTATTCATTTGTGAAAGCTAAAGTTGATCCACATAAGAAAGTAGGATTACTAGAAGGCAGGAGGAGAGAAGGGGTGGAGAAAAGATAGGGAGTAGGCTCTAAATGCAGCTGTGGAAGTAGCAGCTCTCAAGTTTATAACCCAATAGCTTAGCAACTATGGTCTTCAACACCTGATATTACATTTTAGCATGTTTTTTTCTTAAAGATTTATTTATTATGCATACAGTGTTCTGTCTCCATGTATGTTTGTAGGCCAGAAAAGGGCACCAGATTTCACTACAGATTGTTGGGATCCACCATGTGGTTGTTGGGAATTGAACTCAGGACCTCTGGAAGAGCAGCCAGTGCTCTTAACCTCTGAGCCATCTCTTCAGCCTCATTTTAGCATAATTAGTTTCCCAACACACAGAATTGATATTTGAGATGGAATGCTGACTATACTGACTTGATCTTAACACACTGTATACATGTAAGCAAGCACAAATAATACATTTCATGTTAAAAAGTGATCTTTACAGGGAAGTGACAGAAGTTGGACAGATGGCTTGATAAAGTGCTTGCTATGTAAGCATGAGGATCTGAGTTTGAATTCCCAGCTCCCACGTAAAAGCTGGGCTTAGTAGTATGCACATCTGTAATCCTTGCTCAGGGGAGGTAAAGACAGGTGGATCCCTGGAGCTCACTGACCGGCCAGCCTAACTAATCAGTGAGCTCCAGATTCAAAAGTTCTGAGCTTCATCAAAAGTCCTTTTGATGAAGATACCCAGTGTCAAGTTCCATTCTTTACACGCACACCTACATGTGAACATAACCACATAAACAAGCACCCCGGCAACACATGCACGATAATTGAGAAAGGCATGTTTCTACATACTCGAACAAAAATCTAGGAAGAGACACTGGCAAAGATACGCAAAGGGACAAGGTACACTAGTTTTAAAGGGCTACAGACAGACAAAAAAATTTCACACTGAAGTAAGTATGAATTTAATGTCTAAACATTAAGTTTAGTAACATCAATTTAGTATCACTACTAGGTCAAATAAAACTATAGTCAATATTGAGCTCCCAGAGCTCCTAAACAGTGAATTAGCGCAGTAACAATGCTCCACACTCATCAAGTATGTGTTGAAGGAAAATCATATGCCACGCCACAAACAACTGCATGCTCTGAGTCCTCTGGTTCCCACCCATAGTTTTTGTGACCAAAAAGCCAAAGATCTAAACCACATATGATGACTTGTGAACAAGCATCTTCTCACAAGTGGTTCATGACATGGCTAATGGCTTTCAGTTTCTTAGATTTAATATTTCATTTTTATTTTTAGTGTGTGTGTCTGTGTGTCTATCAGTGTATGTACAGGCGCCCATCAAGACCAAAGTGAGCACTGGATTCTTTGGAGCTAAAGTTAAAGCCGTTTCTTTGTGAGTGGTCCTAGGAAAGCGCTCGGATCTGAAACGCAAATACAGTCCAGATAGAGCAGCAAGCTCACCCATTTCTACAGACCCAAGATTTCATCTTTTTTTTTTTAAAAAAAATTATTTATTATGTATACAATATTCTGTCTGTGGGTATGCCTGCAGGTCAGAAGAGGGCACCAGACCTCATTACAGATGGTTGTGAGCCACCATGTGGTTGCTGGGAATTGAACTCAGGACCTTTGGAAGAGCAGGCAATGCTCTTAACCTCTGAGCCATCTCTCCAGCCCCCTAAGATTTCATCTTTAAACAGAAAAATATTAGTAGATAACTAAGTTCTTTTACCTCAGTATCACAGATCAAATATCATAAGTATGAAAGTGCTTATTTTTCTCTAATAACAAATTCATAATCAAATTAATGTCAGTAACTTTTGACTTACTCCCAGCAAGCATACATCTTTAATTAAAGAATAGTCTTTAGCTCATGATAGCATATGTCTTCTTACCAGGCTTGATGAGAGGAATCATTTCTTAACACACTCACAGGAACCTTAATTTCACCCAGGAAAACATCTTGGACTAGGTTTTCATTATTCCACAAATCAATCCTGAAAATTGAAAACCTGGCTTCAGTCTCTGTGAGCCATGCTGAGTTTCAAGTGGTTTTGATGTGTATTGTAGCATTAATTTTACATGCTTAAAAGAGATGTTAGCATCGTCATATACTTCATTATCCAGACTCTGAAAGCAAAGTACTACAGTAACTTTTTTTGAAAAATCACAATTTAAATTCTAAATTACATTTCTATTTACTAATTTGGGGGAGGGGCACATGCCACTGAGTACATGTGAAGCTCACGGGACAATTTACAGGACTTGGAATTTCCCTTTCATCATGTGTGGGTACCAGGGATAGAACTCAGGTAGAATGGCTTGGCAACAAGAGCCTTTACCAGCTTAGCCATCTCCCTTGTCACACTTTAAATAGGCTAAAAAGAGAAACTTATGTTTTATAAGATTGAAAGTTTGTTTTTTCTTTCATCTGTAGCAGTAAGGACAAAACAGTTACTTAACTGAATTTGAAAAAACAAACCAATATAAGAGTATAGTTTCCCTTCTAAAGATAATTAATATGTAAAGAATGGTGACTTAGAAAAACACCGCCTACCACTGTGAACACATGATTAATGTGCCTTTTAGGTAACACACTGTTAACATCACACCTACACATGCATTTGCCAAAGTTTCCTTTACAAAACAGCATAGATATTTATTTAAGACCTAGGAAATATCACAAACTTCAAACACATGCACCTGTGGCGTTATCTCCTTACCTCACTGAAATTTCTGATAGTCAGCAGATATGTTAAGAAGAATAAAAAAATTATTTCTAAATTGGCTTAAATATAATTGCTTTTCCATTCATTATACTATAACCAGATAGTTAAGGACAATTAAATTAAGAGAAAATGGAAAACAGAATAGGTGAAATTAGGTTGTCTTTGCTCACACAAGAAATATACTTTGGTATTTCTGAAAAGAAATCAGATTTTGAAAAGATAATTTGGATTGAATTAGATGTCTGTTCCTCTAAGTTCATCTATCAGTGTGCTGGAGAGTCTTCTATCAAAGTTCACACAGGAAAAATCAGTTCTCTAGGAAAACACAGGCACACACCTGATTTCCAATTTTTCAATGTCCTCTTCTTCTACTTGGAACTGGGACTTCCTGGTATAACTACTGGATCTGGTTACCTATAAACAAAAATATTTTAGTAAAAAACATTTTAAAGCATCAAAAATAAAAATTCCAAATATTTAACTACAAATATAGAAAGAATCAAGAGTGGAAGTAATATTCCAAAGCATGGAAAGTGTACTAATGAGACACCAGGGAGCTAAGGAAGGGTGGCATCCTGGCCTCCACAGCACTTCTATCAACTCTGCTTGCAGCGACATCTGGTTCCCAGGTGTAACACAAAGAGGAAAACACCGTGTTCAACAGGGCTACCCTTCTAGACCCACCTCCGGTCTTGCCTACCTTTCTCACAGCACACCACACTACTCTTAATTCCTTCCCACATTTTTGCTGAAAATATCAAGGCTACCAGGCAGAAACTTCCAGCTGAACATCCACTTCCCACCCTCAGGCCTCTCTTTATTAGACTACCTCCTCCAAGCCAGCTCCTTCCCCCAGTGTATTTAAGTATGTGCTATAAGTATGTATCTATCTTAATTACAGCTTTCCTTTCTATTTGATCACTCCATTCTAGTCTAAGAAAACTTTTCCTCTTACATCATAGTCTTCCTGTCTCCTTTTTCAGACAACTACCTTAAAAGTAATTCATTCCAGAGCCTGTACTTCCTCACCACCCACTCAGGACTGTAACCACTTTATCACCAGCTTCCTTACAGGGCACCCTTGTAAAATCTCTCTCCATCACCAAACCTGTCATCAACTGACATTCCTTAGTGTCCCTCTGACCTGTTCCAGAAGAGCTCTTCGCTTTGAGTTTACCTGAGGATTATCCTACCACCTCTTGCTACTCTCTTTTCTTCATCAGAATCTATACAGGTGCCATTCTGTTTCTATTGTTCTAAAAACTTAAAGATACACGGTGTTGCCTGACTTACAAAGTGTTAACATGTTCATCATCTCTTTGAGGCAGGCAGGACTAGATTTATTATCCTGTCTTAAAAATGAGGAAGCTACAGTACAAAATTAAGTAACACTTAGAAGCTCGATAGTTAGTGCAGAGCATCTTTGGTTTTCTTCTCTGTTGCAACTCCTCACTCCCTTGGCTTTCCTGGCTCTGTGGCAAATCTTGTATTGTGTTTTTTTCTTCTTCTTCTTTTTTTTTCTATTGGTTTGAATAGCCCAGGCTGTCTTGAAACTCTTTTTATAAACCAGGCTGGCCTTGAACTCAGGGAGATCTGCCTGCTTCTGCCTCCCAAGTGCTGGGATTAAAGGCGTGTGCCACCACTGCCTGACCACAAATCTTGTATTGTGATCTACAGTTATCACCTATCATATTTCAGTCATGAACTGTCCCATTAGCAGATGTTATTTGTTTCTAAGGCTCACTACGTAGTTGAGACTGACCTTGAAATTCTGATTTTCCTGCCTCCACCTGTCAAGGACTGGGATCACAGGCATCACCACATCTGATGCCTGGTGAAGGATTTTTACATGGGTCCTTGGGTACTTCTAATTTCTTTTCCCTTTTCCTCCTATAACCAGTTATCTTGACCTGCAGATATCTTTCTTCTCTGCCCTCTCTGAGCTGTTTGAACACTGAAACCAGAGGTTTTTAAGCACCTGCTAACAGATAACAGTTACTTCTTTCCAGGCTCAAGGATAGTCCATGACTACACCTCCAGCCCGGTGCTGTAAGATCTCATTCACCAGTTTATCCTATATTTCTATTCATTTTTTTTGAGGGGAGGGAGTAAAATAATTTATTTTTATTTAATGTTCACTGTTGTTTTACATGTATATATGTCTGTGTAAGGATCTCAGAAGCCTGGAACTGAAGTTACAGACAGCTGTGAGCTGCTATGTGGGTGCTGGGAACTGAAACCAGGTCCTTTAGATGAGCAGTCAGTGCTCTTAACTGCTGAGCCATCTCTCCAGCCTCCATCATTTTGGTCTTAATTTTGGTTATTTTCTTATTAAACTTGGTTAAATCATTATTCAGACGTTCTTTGGGCATAACTTTCAGTTTTTCTGTCTTTGTGCCCAAAATGTTCTTTTCTGTAATATTCTCCCTGTACTCACTTAGGAAAAACAAGTCTTACTTTGGACTGTTTCGATGCTGAGCTCAAGCAGTGTGTGCTGCACGTTACAGCTGTATATATGTACATCTGCGTGTGTTTTCTTATGTCTTGCTCTGGTTTTGCCAAACATATCTATCTTTATAACCTGACTAACAAAGGGCTCAATGAATAAATGTTTCAAGGCCTGACAGGTAAATTATTATGGTGAGCAGATCTGACCCTGACTTTCAAAAAGTTACTTGTTATGAGGCCCTATGTATAGTGAACTCCAACCCATCAGAGGTATGAACAGCGTGCAAAACACAATAACTTTGGAAGCAGCTTTTTAAAAATTGTAATCTTCTTCATGCTCTCATGGTTGGATATAACAGCCATTAATAATGTAGAAAACTACAAGTCCTCCAGGAAAGGAAGTCTCTTGCATTAGCATGTTTTCCTTCTCTTCTGCTTCTAACTCCACCCCCACCCCATTTCCTATTTCACTTTTGGTATTTTCTTACAGTAACCAGGCATGAGTAGGGGTACTCTGGCACCCTCTCCAAAACAGAAGAAAAATACAAAAGAAAAACTTTAAGATTTAACTATCTACAAATTGTTCTCACATATTAATATCAACTGCAACTCATTCTGTTATTATACAATCTTTTACAGATTTTGATTTTTAAATTTTTCTATAGTTTTCAATTAATATGAAAAAAGATTTATGGGCTGGAGAGATGGCTCAGAGGTTAAGAGCATTGCCTGCTCTTCCAAAGGTCCTGAGTTCAATTTCCAGCAACCACATGGTGGTGGCTCACAACCATCTGTAATGGGGTCTGGTGCCCTCTTCTTACCTGCAGGCATACACACAGAGAGAATACTGTATACATAATAAATAAATATTTTTTTAAAAAGGATTTATTAAATACTTGAAAGAATGTCAAAGCACTGTATTTGGGACAATTTCAAGGCATATCTAATCATGCACCTTGGTGGTCTAGTGGTTAGGATTTGCTCAAGGCAATTAAATATCTTCTTGAACAAGAAATATCTACAGAATAAATTAGATTAAGGAGATTTTTTTTTTTTTTGGTTTTTCGAGACAGGGTTTCTCTGTGGCTTTGGAGCCTGTCCTGGAACTAGCTCTTGTAGACCAGGTTGGTCTCAAACTCACATAGATCCGCCTGCCTCTGCCTCCCGAGTGCTGGGATTAAAGGCATGAGCCACCACCACCCGGCTGATTAAGGAGAATTTAATGATATAAAGGAATTGCTTCATACTCTCAAAGGAGTCTTGTATTTGGCACATTTGTTAATATTTTCCTTTAGAAAACTGCCCTTTCACAAGGTATGAAACGCAGGCTTCATGATTAGTTCATCATTAAAGTCAACTGACAAAAGATTTCAGATCTTCTGAGTGGTAATGCTTGTTTTTCTAGATATTTTACAACAGTTTGTTCAGAAGAGTCACTATGTATCAGGGGGACTGAAAAGTGTGGAAAGGAAGGGTCTGGAGGAGGTTGACAAGGAGGAAGACTACTGGATAGTTGTGGCTCTAGCTCTTCCCACTTCCAAACACCCAGAGCTACATTGTTATACCATGGATCTACTGCTTTCTGGACAGAAAGTATTAGTTACATTAACTGATAAAATAATTACTATGGCTGTGGTTTACAAAATTAAATCAACTTGAATTCTATATTAAACATGAATATTTATATAAAACAAGAAATTACCTCAAAATAAAAGATTTCATTAAACTGCGGATTGCTTGTTTTCTTCTTTACTTTTGTCTTCTTTTGGTCATTCCTGTTCCAATGTGGTAGAGTTTTACCTTGTAGAACTTAACAGTACACAATTATAAAACAAGCTATTTCCAACCAGGAAGCCTGACCTTTGCCTAAATGTTGGGATGACTGAGGGAAGACGATAGTTTGCATACTGGGTGAGGGGACAAAAGCCAGTGTGTCCTCACAAATTCAAATAGAATATCCATACACAGGATACAAGTTTATGTATCGATACATGCCAAGATTGGATTACCGTTTCCATGGCTGTGAGAGGTTGATTACCACATTCTCTTTAAAAGTTTTAAACACACCCTACTATATAAGCAGAAAGGCAGTGAGACTCAAAGTGCCTCTATAGATGTTGAAAACACCTGGGGAACATGAAACGTCTCTTAACTCAGTTTACTTCCGGGGTGCAGTCATGACAGCGACTTAAACAATTCCCAAGTGAATATACAAATTCTGAGGCGTTTATGAGTTCAGGGAGTCTAGTGTCTTTAGCCAGACTCAACCTAATATGAATGTCTTGTGCGATTATAGCATAAAAGCAAAATCAACTGTGATTTTAAAAACAAGTTTCTACTAAATGTGACTTTAAAAGCTCCATTAAAGAATGTGTTCATGAGAAGCCGGATGGTAGTGGCCGTAGCGCACGCCTTTAATCCCAGTACTATGAAGGCAGAGGCAGGCAGATCTCTGTGAGTTCAAGGCCAGTCTGGTCTACAGAACAAATTCCAGGACAGCCAGGACTAAATAAAGAAAGCCTGTCTGGGGAGAAGGAGGAGGAGGAGGGACAGGAGGGAGAGGAAGAAGAGAAAGAAGAAGAGGAAGAGTAAGAAAGAAGAAGAAGAGGAGGAGGAGGAGAAGGAGAAGAGAATTTGTTCATGAGATAGAAATCATTAAACAGAACACAAGAACAGTCTCCTAAGTTTCAGTATATTTCACTGCTTATCATCAACAGGCTGGGTTTGAATACAGGCAGCCAGGTGTATATGACTTGAGGTTTTTGTTTTAGACCCTGATGGCCTATAACTTGTCGTGCAGGCAAGGGTGACCTCGGATTCACAGAGATCCACCTGCCTCTGCCTCCCAAGTTCTACAATTAAAGGCATACACTCCCCATTGCCTGGTCCAAGGCATATATTTTAAAGTACATTTTACAAGTGTATAAGATTGTGGGTTTTTCCCATAGTATAGTAAATACAAAAGTTATCTGAAATGACACCCAGAAATCTTTCTGCAAAAGCAGAACTTAGTTGTTTAACCAAGTATACACTAGAATTTACTGAAATAGCTTCTTTTAAAGCATTATTTGATGTCATAGTTACTTAACATTTGATCTAAGAACTTTATATTTACAACTCTTAAATTCAACTTTAAACTTGAAAACCCAGTAACAATTCAATAAACATTACCTAGAAGGGCCGATTAGGGAAACTGTTGCATAAGGATCACAACTTTGTCCATTTATGAGGGGCAATCCATGGCAGGCCTTGATGCTAAGGTAGAATAAAAGAGATTTTAAATTATTAAGTCAAGTTAACATCATAACATTATCTCCCTCCACCCTTTGCCTTCATATGGACTGGGGACAGCACCCTAAATTCACATGTGCAGGGCAGGTGCTCTGCAACTGAGCTGCACTCTCAACCCTAAAACATTATTGTTAAGTAGAAATCAACATATTCTAAGGTCTTAAACTCATTTACCACTTTTTCAGTTCCAATACACCAACTACTCCAAATGATATATTTGCCTATTTACATGAGTATTTCCCAAAGAGAAGCAAACAGTAATGACATGATCAGTACTTAGACTACCATATCACAGTTCTTCCTGGTAAATACCAAGGTACATTTGTGGTTTGATAATACATCAAAACTGCTGTGTGGCTTCTAAAAAGGAAAAGAAAGTCGTGTAGCCTTGCATGAGAAACTACAAACCAGACCAGTGCCAAGGTACCATATCCTCTGCTAAAGCATGAATGACACACAAGGAAATGGTTGTGGTTTTACTTAAAATCTGATTCATAAATATAGGGCACGCTTCACACGATTCTGTAGTCTTTCCTAATGATTCACAGCATCAGTTCCCACATCCTTCTGTAGAAAATGTTCTAGACTATAAACACCAAGGGCATCCAATCCACTATATGGATTGTAGTTGTATTTACAGAAAGCACAGAACAATTTAATGATCTGATTCTCAGTTTCTTAGTAATTATTGGTTGGTTGGTTTAATGTCTAAGTCTTCATTTCCTGCTGCCTAACAGAAGCTCATGAATGCTGCTAAGTGGCTTTTTTTCTTTCATTTTCTTTTTTTCTTTCTAAAGAGCAACAGCCCCGGTTTCTCTCCACACTCACTCATTGCAAATGCAACACTGCCATAAAGAGAAAGCTGAAAATAAGACTTACATCTCCTACCCGGGCATCAAAGGTCAAATTCAAAAATGCTGAAACTAGGGCTGGACAGAGACATGGCTCAGTGGTTAAGAGCACTGGCTGCTCTTTCAGAGGACCAGGGTTCAATTCCCAACACCCACACAGCAGCTCACAACTGTCTGTAACTTCAGTTCCAAGGGATCTGACACCTTCACACCAATGCACATAAAATAAATTTAAATAACTTACTTTTAAAAAATTCTAAAACTAACCAAAAAAGCATAGACCAAGGAAATATTTTAGCGTTTATATTTTCCCACCAATGAGGCATCATTAATCAATTACCAGTATTCTTATGTGGCTAGTGGGCCTCTTACTAGCTCTGTGATATATGCTGGTCTCATCTATCTTTGACAAAGCTTAAAAGCAAATTATAATCAGAATGAACTGTATCTAAGGAACTTAACTAATACCCACAGAACAACTCAAGTACATTCCAGGAATACAAAGTATTTAGTGACTTCACTGTGCAATGTAAATAATCAATAAATATGACTTATTGTGAAAAGGAAAAAGTCAACTAAAACAGAAGTGGAAGTGTCAGAAAATATAAGAGTAGACAAGGACACTTAAAAATTTTACATGTAACATACAAAGACAGAGAACACTTTTAAAAATGAGGTCTGGAGATAGAAAGATATAAGGTCTGACATAAACTGAGAGGAGCTGAACCAACATGAGAATAAAAGAATTCAGCTTTAGATGTGTCTAGCTGCAATGTTACGTGATGGTACAGTGGATATGAGACTAAGATTCAAAGCAAACAGGTTGAATGTACAAGGTACAGACAATTTTAGACTTTGGAATAGCTGTAAAGATAACACAAAGAGTTTCTGTAAACCCAGAACTCAGTGTTAACCAATATAAAACTATTGTAATCAAGAAACTAACATTAACTTAATGTTACTAGCCAATCAATTAATAGATGTCACTCAAATTTTGCTAAGATCTGGGATGCAGTATGACATCCTACACTACATTCGGGTGCCATGTCCTCTTAGTTTCTGTCACCTTGGGACACCTGCTTTCATATTATTTAATCTGAGTTTGTCTCCTATTTGCTCATGACCAGACTGGGATTAGATATCTTGCTGCCTTTTTCAATACATAACATCAAGAGGTACTGGATGTCTCACTACTGTGAAGTGGTATCTGTAAGATAACCTTATGGGGAGATTCTCTGAGATTATACAAATATAAATCATACTTAGGCTGACATACTTAGCATTCCTAGATACCTCCTCATTCTACTATATTTTATCTAGCTATTTATTTCTATCTTATATGTATGAGTGTTTACCTGCATGTATGTACACCACCCGCATGTCTGGTACCTGTGGAAGTCAGAAGAGGGTGTCAGATCTCTCTAGAAATGAAGTTGAGTAATCTAGACTTAAAAATGTCCTTTGAAAGAATTCCATCCAATCCTCCTTAGCCCAATAATCAATTAAAGGGCACCGGAAAGACAAAGTTCTATAAGCTATCCATACAAATTTCTTTAGTCATGTCAGATGTAACTACTGCAGGAAACTGAGCGAAGAGCACAAAGACCTCTTTGCACTACCTTTACAACTTCCTGCAAATCTATTGTATCAAGTTAAAAAAAAATTTTAAGGGGCTGGAGATGGCTCAGTGGTTAAGAGCACTGGCTGCTTTTCCAGAGGTCGTGAGTTCAATTCCCAGCAACCACATGATTGCTCACAATCATCTGTAATGAGATCTGGCGCCCTCTTCTGGCATGTGGGCATACATGGAGGCAGAATGTTGTATATATAATAAATAAATAAATCTTTTAAAAAATTTTAAGTAAATGTTCAAAATTGAAATCTAGTCTCCAAACTTAGCATTCCTAGATACTTCCTAAGTTGGGTTTATTTAACAAGCATGTGCATTGGTTGAGTTATCTGAAAAAGAAGCAGGGGTGGAGTTTTAAAGTTTGGCTCAGTAGTAGAATTCAGCTGTGTGTGCCTACCACCGGGAAACAACATTAGAAAGAAGATTCACTACTATTATAGTCAACAATGTGAATGAATATCAAAAGGAGCATACTAAGTAAAATTAAGCCAGACACAAAAGACTACATGTATTATATGAGTCTATCCGAATGACATTTAGGAAAAAGCAAAAAGCCACAGACACAGAGATCAGACTGTGGTTGTGAGGAAGAGGGAACTGAATTACATCTATGAATGCCTTTTGTTATACTTTCTTCTTTTGAAACTATGCTAATAGTCTACATTCTCAAAAATAAAACCAGGAAGCTAGAAAGATGGCTTAGCAAAGAAAGCGCCCTTGCTTCTCTTCCAGAGGACCGCCATTAGGGTCCAGGTACACATATCAGGCGACTCACAACAACCTCCAACTTCAGGGTTCAACACCGCTGGCCTTTGCAAATACTTATACATGTGTGACATATACCCACACAAACACACGTGCAATACATATAAATAAATAAAAATAAACAAATATACCTAAAAAAACCCTAGGCCAACAAGGACTAAATCAAGAAACCTATAATGGTATGTAAATAAAACAAATTCATCTGACTAACTACTTCATATGACTATAACAACCAAACTCAAGCAGGAAAGGAAGTAGGCTGTTAGTCTAGGGATAAAATCTGCAAACAAATCTTAGAATGTCTTTTTCTTTTTCTGTTGAGAAAGGGTCAATATAGTCCTGGTTGTCCTAGAATATCTATGTAGACCTGGCTGCCTCAAACTCAGAGATCCACCTCCTCTGATTCCTGAGTGTAAGGATTAAAGGCATGCACCACAACACTTGGTTTAGATCTATTTTTTTTAACAGGTTAACTATTGTTGAAAAATCAATAAAACAGAAACCACAAGCAAATAACAATAAAGTTTTACTGTACTTATTAAATCTATTTAAAAGCTTTCTATTATGAAATTCTTAGAAGACTGCTGTAATAGGTATATTGTTTTGGCAATTCATATACACATGGCAATCTCTTAGTCTCTTTTTATTATTTATGCATCAAGACAGCTAATAAAAGCATAAAAAATTAAACATCTAAGATCATATGTAATATCAGTATGGACTAATACAGAAAGGCAATGCCTTGAGAATTGGGGGTTTTAATCATTAGGAGAGTAAATTATAGTTTGGAGCAGCAATAGGAAAGTACAGCTTCTCTATTTCCTTACCCTGAGGTATATAACTGATAATTTCAGGGTTATTCATCATGAGGCAAAGAAACAGGGCTCCAGAATGAAGGAGTCTTGGTAGTTTGCTGATAAACTAGGGTACGGATCTGAAGGGGAGGGAAGAAGTGGAAGACTAGGCTAGAACAGGAATTTTACAGAGCAGTCAGACCATTAAGAATGATAAAG
Source organism: Dicrostonyx torquatus (assembly GCA_028555095.1). Lineage (NCBI taxonomy): Eukaryota > Metazoa > Chordata > Mammalia > Rodentia > Cricetidae > Dicrostonyx > Dicrostonyx torquatus. Next base: position 18,129,254 of record JAQHUG010000001.1, on the reverse strand, counting down.
AATACCAAATCTGCAGGAAAAGTGCTGGCAACCCTAGGGGGTCCACTTAGAGTGTCTTGTATGTAATTGTGTGTGTGTGTGTGTGTGTGTGTGTGTGTGTGTGTGTGTGTGTGTAGTGTCTTGAGTTCTTCAAAAAGATATCCTCTAGAAACAATTTCCAAGTCTCCAATGCTAGGAAGTCAGAGGCTCTTGCCTATGACATTGACATACCTTAATGCTTACAGAGATGTGTCATTTAACCGACAATCAATAAAAATTAGTTGAATACATAATGACTTGCCATAACCTGAGTAGACCAGATGAAAAATAAACTGGATTATCAGCTTAGTAAAGAAATGTTAGATGAGAGTTTCATTTTTTTTTTTTTTTTGGTTTTTCGAGACAGGGTTTCTCTGTAGCTTTGGAGCCTGTCCTGGAACTAGCTCTTGTAGACCAGGCTGGTCTCGAACTCACAGAGATCCGCCTGAAACTAGCTCTTGTAGACCAGGCTGGTCTCGAACTCACAGAGATCCGCCTGCCTCTGCCTCCCAAGGG
>JAQHUG010000001.1:18068672-18107519 GCA_028555095.1 Dicrostonyx torquatus | reverse complement strand
CCTCTGTATGCTGTGAATACCATTGGTTAATAAAGAAGCTGTTTTGGGCCTGTGATAGGGTAGAGCAGAGCTAGGCAGGGAAAACTAAACTGAATGCTGGGTGAAAGAAGGCAGAGGCAGAAAGAAGCCATGTAGCCCCTCCATCAGAGGCAACTGCCAAACTTTGCTGGTAAGCCACAGCCACATGGCAATACACAGATTAATAGAAATGGGTTAAGATGTAAGAGTTAGCCAATAAGAAGCTAGAGCTAATAGGTCAAGCAGTGGTTTAATTAATACAGTTTTTGTGTGGTTATTTCAGGGCTGAGCAGCCAGGAACAAAAAGTGGCATTCCTACTACAGGGAGGAAGACAGAATATGAATGAATGAGTAAGAATGAGCATGAATGAGAGAATCCTTCTGTCAAGAATAACAACCTCTATAGAACCTCTATTCTATCATTTCCATTATCTTAAAGCTTTATGCATACTTTGCAATTATGCAGATGTACATATACACAGCAAGTACTGTAAAAGGGAGAGTTTTAACTTTTTTATTTGGAACTTTATTGCTTTGAGCAATTCATGCCCTTATTCTATAAATCACACCGGTACTGTTACATGTTGCCTCAACTTAAACCTATTTAACAAAACATGTGCCTCAAAGCTACACAGAAATTTATCTTTTCTACTACATCTTTCAGATCACAGGAAATACACCTGATACACGTGACTTCCCAAAAGGCAATCAGCCCCATAAGTACATTTCAGAAGCAAATTATCTTCTTCTCATCCTTCCGCTTCCCCCGCCCCCAATTTTTGTTTTTGTTTCTGTGTAGCCTTGGCTGTACCGTAATTTTCTCTGTAGACCAGGCTGGCCTTGAACTCAGATATGACTTTGTCTCCCGAGTGATAGAGATTAAAGGCATGAGCCATCACTGCTTGACTAGTAAGTGCTTTTTTAAAGAAATATTGTCTGGTTTTCTTTTTTTTAGATGGAAGTCTCATTCTGTAACCCAAGATATCCTCAACTCAAAGCAATCCTCCTGCCTCAATCTCTTGGTACAAGTGTGAACTTCCATGCCTGGTGATTTTTACTTTTAAATAAATAAAGCAAATAGCAAAGGAAACTTTGGTAAACCATCATTATTTATGTGAAATAAATAATAAAGGCGTTGTCAAGAAATACTACATAAGACTATATAATATGTAAAGGGGCAATGAAAACACAGCACCCTAGCAGCATACAGTCAATTATCAGTTACTATCAAATGCTGGTAATAACCAACGGCTTCTTTCCAATTCTTACTTTACCTCTCTGACATTGAAAGATCTCATATATGTGATAGATATTAAACTCTCCTATCCCTTTTCCTACCTTCTGATAACACCTTATCAGTGTTTACTGGGGACTCTTTATACCTGAATCCCGTCTCATTTGCTCCCAGGTACTTTTGTTCAATCCAGGGCAGGTGGTAATTCTAAATTTTCTTTAGGTCCCCATAAGATTATAAGTGCCCCCCAATCAGCATGAAGTATCCTGGAAAACTATGCCCACATTCCTAAAAAATTTGTCGTTGTTTAGAATGTTGGTTAGAAGTTGTTGTGGATAATGGTTAGTAGAAAAGCTAAACAAAGGAGATTCGATTCAGAGTTCTTATTTTTAAAAAGGGGGGATGCTGTGGGACAATGGTCTGTACGCTGTCACTTGTATTTTAAATAAATGCTGATTGGCCAGTAGCTAGGCAGGAAGTATAGGTGGAGTGACTAGGCAGGAAGTAGAGGCGGGGCAATGAGAACAGAGAATTCTGGGAGAGGAAAGGCAATCTGCAGTTGTCACCCAGACACAGAACAAGCAAGATGTGACTGCTTTGACAAAAAAGGTACCATGCCACATGGTTAACATAGACAGGAATAATGGGCTAATTTATGATGTAAGAAAGAATTAATTAATAAGAAGCCTGAGCTACTAGGTCAATCCGTTTATAATTAATGTAGACCTCTGTATTTCTTTGGGACTTAACAACTGCAGGACTGGGTTGGACAGAAACCTCAGTCAACATCTGCTGACTTTCAATAAGCTCTGAGGCAGATAAGAATTTAAAACTATGGGAGAGAACAAGTACTCAGTAGTGAAAGTGACAAAAGCTAACAAATTGTCACAGTTCAAATCTGGACTCCTTCCCCACAGCTCATGTATTTTAACATTGGTCCTCAGCTAATGCTGCCTGGGGAGGTTTGGTGCCTAACTGATGAAAACAGGAACTGGTGCAGGCATCTGAGTCCTAGTTCTTGTCCCTTTCTCCCTGATCCCTAGTCAAATACCAGGATGAAACTGGCCACTTTATGCTCCCAGTGACAAAGATTGAGTCACCCCCATTGCTGTGTCTTTCACTCTATGATGAAATCTTTTACAACTTTAAATCAAAGCACATCCTTCCTCCCTCAAGTTGCTTCTGACAGCTATTTTGTTCTAGTGATGAGAAAAAGTGCAGGTATATATATACATCTACAAATACAAATGTGATAGATCAGGTCTAATGGTGCATGTTGTGATGCCATCTACTAAAGAAAATGGGGTAGAATGACCTGCTGATGCCACCAGTTCAAAACCAGTCTGGGAAATACAGGATTATGATCTTAAAGGAGGATAAACAGGGGTAAGGAGCTGAAGTAATGGTTTAGTAGTCAAGAGCAATGAGTAATACTCCAGGGGACTTGGGTTTGATTCTAAACACCCACACTTTACAAATATTTTATCTTGATAATCCCAATACTCAAGAGTTAAAGTCAGGAGAATCTCTGTGAGTTCGAGGCTAGCCTGGTCTACAGAGTAAATTCCAGGACAGCCACAGCTACACAGAGAAACCCTGTCTCAAAGAAAAAAAAAAAGAAACATATATGTGAATTGTACCTACCTATACGAAGATCTCTTTGTAAAACATTCTTATCATAAACATAAAACGACAAATACTGGAAAGTTCTTGGAATCTCAAAGTAAAATTCTTCACTGAAATATGGTCTAGAGAGAAAAGAGAAAGCTCATTATACCAAATAACATACATATATGATTACTATTAAATAATTCATTACTACCACTATTAAAATGGTACTGTTAAATAAAATCACAATCAAATGTCACTTTCAATAAACATCAATGAAATTATAAGCTAAAACTCTTTAGAAAAGAACTTCAAAAACCCCCAAATTACTCTCATTACTGTTTCAGACAAATCCTATACAAATCAAGTTGAAGTGAAAAGATTCCAGGTGCCAAAAGAATTCTAAACATATAGCTTTTCAGAAGGTCCTGTGGACAGAAGAACTAATAATTGCCTAGGCCACGGTCACTACAATAGACCTAAAAGAGAGCCAAGAAATAAGTCATTCACATTATTATCTTAGAAAAATGTAACTACATAAAGTTGTTTTAGTCACAATAATACATAATACCTAAAATGGATAAAGCTATATAAAATATTTTTAAATGTATTACAAATATTAAACATTAAATATTTTCAGCATCTTTCCCAAATTATTTATATATATTATCAAATCTGACCTATGGAGGTTGGTGGCTTTTGATAAATTTACAAACCTGTGCAGCTTCCATCCCAATTAAAATATAGAATACCATTACCACCCTAGTACCTTACGCAAACTAGTTTTATGGGAGTAGGGGAGTCCAGGGCCTAGAACCTGGGGCATTGCATATGCTAGGCAAGTACTCTACCACTGAGCTATATTCTTAGCCCAGTGATAGTATTTCTTTCTATGTGTGTGTATATGTGTGCACATATGTTTGCAGGTGTGAGTGTATGACTTATCAATCAATGTTGAGTGTCTTCCCTCAATCTGTCTCCACCTTATGTTTTAAGAGAGTCTTTCCCTGAGGCTGGATCTTCCTGTTCCTTCAGGCCCAGCTCATTTTCATGCATGGCAAACAGCTTTTTACATGGATGTTCAGGATCCAAACTCAGTCCTCAAGCTTGCACAACACACACTTTACTGAGTGAGCTACCTTCCCAGCCTCAGCGAGTTGATTTGTGTGTATGTGTACATGAGTAAAGAGATCAGAAGTTGACGTCGAGCATCTTCCTCCATCTGTCTCTACCTTTTTTTTTTTGATAAAGGGTTTCTACCTGAACTTGCAGCTTACCGAATTGGCTATAGTGACTGGCCAGCAAGTCCCAAAGATCCTCTTGTCTCCACACCCTCAGTCTTGGGATTACACCACTAGTGTTTGACTTTTTACATAGGTTGCTAAGTCTATAAAATGAAGTTCTCAATGTTTTCAAGGCAAGTACTTTATAGACTGACTCATCATTGTTGGGGAAGAGGCCTGGGAGGCCCCACGGGAAGTTAATGGCTACTGGAAAAGGGAAAATCATTTCTTCAGTGGTGTAGTCATTGATTAGTTGCCCATGCTCCAGTAAATAATGTTCTACCCATTCTAATTAAACTAAACTCAATGGGTTACACACATACATGAAAATATATGGAAATAGGAGAGCTTATCAGAAGGAGTTCAGAGAATGTACAAGGGGTATGATTTAAAAGTTAACACGCTCACATATAGAATTGTTATGGGATATTTGAGGAAACTGTGTAAAGATGTGTCACAGTTTTTCCTTGCCTCCCTAAGGCACCTGACTGGTTTAATAAAGAGTTGAATGGCCAATAGCTAAGCAGGAGAGGTTAGGCAGGACTTCCAGGCAAAGAGGAATGAATCTAGGCAAGTGAGAGAGATGCCAGGGAGACATGCAGGGTGTCGGACAAGAAGGGAGTTGGACATACAGAATGGAGAAGAGGTAAAAAGTCAAATGGCAGAATGTAGATTGACAGAAGCTGGTTAATCTAAGTTATAAGAGCTAGTTGGGAATAAGCCTAAGCTAAAGGCCAAGCTTATAATTAATAATAAGTCTCTCTGTCATTATTTGGGGCTGGTGGTCCCAAAAGAAAGTCCAACTACACAGAATTTTCAAAGATTGAATTAAAAATAAAACCTATCTCCCAAAAACTTCCCTTGTACCCTCTGCAATTACTCTGCCACACTCTAAGTTAACTGGTGAAATTTCTATCATTACGTTACTGGTTAAATCCTAAGAGCGATGAAAACAGTGTGTTTTCTTGGTAATTAATCGTGCTCAATCTTCTTGATGATTTATGGTGCTCAATCTCTTTTCATGTGTCTCCAAGGCATTTATGAAATATGAGTCTACTAATATTTTAAATTTCTTCATTATTAAGGGTTTTGATTTGATTTAGAGATTTTAAAAGCAAAATCTCTTACATAATACTTTTGGGAATTCTACAGTACTTTCTGATTTATAATTAAAGTATTAAAAACTAAAAATAAAGAGCAAAAAGAAAAATTCAGAGGGAGAAAAGTTAGAAAGACCTACTATGTAGTTACTTTCAGCTGGATCACAACTTATATAAGTATTGAGAGTATAATATAATCAAGAAGAGGAAAGGTTTTTAATATTGTTTTGCCCCATTCTAGAAGTAAAAATTAGAAAGCACTCAGAATCAAGAATAATCTAACTGGCTATACTCTTAAGTGCCTACATTACTTACACTGCTAACTTATCTTTCAAATTGATTTCTTGTTGTGGATAAAGAAATAAAGGAAACAGATCTCATCATTTTCCATTACATAAAAATTCAGAAAGGTTAAAGATTAAAAAAATACAAGCTAATTCTGGTAATTTTGATATATATGGCTACATATTACAAACTACAAGTACTCAACTTATGGACAATTACTATTTAATTTTATCACTGATTATGATATGAAATTGTAACAGACTGAAACTGAAATAATTTCAAGTCTCAAATCCCAGCTGTTCTTTTAACTTCATTACGTGACAAATTATTCAGCCTTTTGGTGACATTATTCCATCATTTGTAAGTGTAAATAAAAAACATGCATGAATTTATATGCACAAATGTGAAAAACATCAAAATTCTAAATCAATAAGGGCATATGACTTATGACAAAATCTTTGAAGTATATTACTCCCAATCTTTTGGGGATACTATGTACTCTCTTCTGAGAGTGGAACAATTGTGAAGTCAGAAAACAACCAACCAGTGGGAGTTGATTCTCTAGTCACCACATGGGCAATTGCTATGGAACAACCTTTGTACACTGTAAATATATGTATTGCTCTCATTATTAATAAAAAGCTGACTGGCCGATAGTTAGGCAGGATTTGGGGGGCAAAGAGAATGCTGGGAAGAAGGACAGAATGAGAGAAGTCGTCAGCCAGATGGAAAGAAAGCAGGTATGCAGGACAGGTAAAAGCCACAAGTCTCAGAGTAGCACATAGATGAATAGAAATGGATTAGTTTAAGTTGTAAGAGCTAGTTAGTAATAAGCCTGAGCTATTGGCCAAGCATTTATAATTAACAGTAAATCTCTGCATAGATATTTGGGAGCAACAGTTGAGAACAGTGAGTACAGGTACTGAACTCAAAATGTCACACTTCACAGCTGACACCTTTACCTACTGACTAAGCCTCTATATTGGCTTACTTTAATTTTATCTAGTATTTTCCTTATGACGAGTTCAAAAATCACAAGAACCAAAACACATAAAAAGGCATGCAGAAATGCCTATAACACAGACATTTCAGTGGCTAAAGTATGAGGAGTAAGAGTTTGAGGCCAACCTGGGCTACATAGCAAAACCCTGTGTGCAGAGGAGATAAGAGAGAAGAAAGGGAAGGTGGAGGAAAGAAAAGACAAAGAAAAAAACAGAAAAGGAGACACAGGCAAACTTCAGAGGAAAAGACAGGTAAGTTAAGGAGAGGAGGTAAAACAGTACCAGAACATATTCCAGAAAATCCAATGGAATGAAATATATTATGACAACAGTTTCATTCACCAACCACGCTTGTTTCAACCCCAGAATCCTCGATGGCTTTGTCTCTAAAGACTATCCTTTTAGCAGTTTGGTGGTGGTAGGATTTTTGATTTTTGTTATGTGTTTGTTTGAGACAAGCTCTCACTATGTAGCCCTGATTGGCCTGGAACTTTCTATGTAGACCAGGCAGGTCTCACAGTCAATGGAGATCTGCCTGTCTTTGCCTTCCAAGTGCTGGGATTGAAAGCATGTAATTCTAAATCAGAATTACAAACACTGCACCAAGGCAGAGGACGCAAATTAAGAATTTGTTGGGATACTTTCAAAGAATAAAACAATCTATCAAAGGCTAATTCCCTGATAATATACTAGTAAGATAACGTGTATGAAGTGTGTGTGTGTGTATTTAGCTGTTTGTTCTTGTGTATATGCAGAGGTGGGGGGGGTGTAGGCCAGAGATTTGACATCAGGTATCTTTCTCAATCATTTTCCAATTTAGTTTTTGAGATAAAGTCTCTTGTTGAACAATTTGGCAATACTGGCTGGCCAGTGAATTTCTGGGAACCCTACCTCCATGTCCTCAGCACGGTTCTACAAGTGGGAGCTACTGCACCTGGCTTCTCACATGGGTGCTAGGATGGCACACCAGTCCTCATATCTGTGCATCAAGCACTTCACCAACTAAGCCACCTCTCTAACTCCAACTTGTGTGAACTTTAAGAACTAATTTATTCTTTGGAGAAATAAAATGATGCATTTCGAGGAAAACTCAAATAGGCAAAATTTAGTCTACAGAACAGACTAAAGTCTTAACAATAGTTGTTTTCAAACATTTAATAGTGTCATGTAAAAGATACACTAAATTTGCTCCCCCAAAACATAAGAGACAGAGCTAGAACAATTCAAAAGAAAAAAAAAACTTTCTAAGGCAGTGAAAAGCCACATGAAACCAAGTATTACACTGATGTCATTCCCACAGACAGACGAGTAAACAGAACCCAGAACTGAGCAAGCGCTTGGTACATGGCTGAATATCATTTTAATAATCATTAACCAATTAAACATAAGCACTTTCTGTGTCAGAACAGTTCAAAGACCAAGTAGACTGCTTAGGAAGCACAAAATTCTTGTGACTGTAAGGTTAGTTAGCAGATGCCACATGACCACTTGCCAGCTCTGGAGCCCAGAGTTGTTCGCCCAGTTTACTGAATATTCAAGACTCTCTTCAAATGCTTACATCCTGTAATTCTAAAATTAAATTCATAATAGAAAAAGAAAACCTTTAAATAAAAATATTAGTTTTAATTCAAGAAAGTCAACTTGATAAAAATCTGGAAAATACATAAATCTATGAATATATATCAAATGAATGGTAATTTCTTATTTTCTACCAACCTTAAAGACTTTTCAACAACCTGGGTACGATACACTTCTTCTTGGTCCAAATTTATAGTGCAGAAACAATCTCTCATTTTGTTGGGTCCAAGATATGGTAATAAATTTTTTGCTTCATCTGTTGGCACAAAAAGTTTAAATTGATGTTAAATATCTTTATATATATCACCCAAGGCTTATATATGAATTCAATCCGGAAGAAGTCATAATATGGAGTAGAGAAAAAAGCAACTAGTGGTCAGAGAGGTGAAGGTGGTCTAAAGGAAGCCTTTTCTGAGAACTCTGTATCAAAGTGTATTTTTTTAATTAAAGGGAAAAAAACCTAAGTGCTTAAAAGCAAAAAAGACTGAAGGGAGGAGCCATATATAGACACGGGAGTCATGATACATCACATCCGTTCTGTCCTTCCAGTACCATCTCAAGAATTTCCCTGCAGTCAACGCCTATTAATTTCCTATCAGATTTTCTCTCATCAGCACATAAATAACATTTCCCATTAAAACAAACAGAAGCAAATAATCATCCTGTAAATCAGACTCCTCTCTTCACCTAGAGCTAGCCCTTCCATTGGGGCTCTCTTGCCCCCTTCCCTTGTCCTGCTCAGGACCTTGTTGAGCAATTCCATTTTCATTCCTTAGACTCTTTTCCTCTGCATAACACAATGGGTTTATTTTAAAACCAAAGTTCATAGACACCATCATACAATGCCTGAAATATATAAAAATTTATTATTAGGACTACAATAAATACGCGCCATACCTAATATGAAAGTTTAGAACATTAAATCACTGCCCCTGGTCGTGAACCTGCTTTATTTATGTTAAGTACTGTTTAGAAAATAATGCCGCATAAGGTGTACATATTTTGCCAATACCACCCTCAAGAGGCAAACAAGGGTTATTCTGTCTGCAGAATCTAATGAAATTGAAATTGCCAAATATTTACTTAGAATAATTAAAGGTTGGGTCTTACATACTATAAAGAAATACGCCTGGCATCACTTTCTATAAAAGCAATTCTCCTACCTTGTGCTTTTTTTCAATATCTACCACTGACTGAAGTTCAAAAAGCCATGCTGAAAAGTAATTCATCCAATCAATGCCCAGTTCTCCAAAATAATCAACTAACATGTTTAATCAGTTATTAGAAATTTAAACTGTAATTCTAAACTAGGCCAGTGACCAACTGTCCATTCATTTATAAAGTGCATTAGCCAATGGTTAGGACATTAAAGCACTGCTGCATCTTTAAGCAGAAGATAAAGGTGTTAACACAACCTACAACATCAAGCTACACAAAATGCAAAAGTGAAGCACCTCTGAAGCTGTACTTCCTCACAGATGGTCCTGCTATCTTCATGCAGTTTTAAGATATAATTCACATGCACCGGACCATCTTTTAGCTCTAATACTTCTCTCTTACTTGTACCCTGAAAATCCTACAATTAGCTTCAGAGCCTCCTCTATCTAGAACCTTCAAGAACACTAATAATATTAAGCACTACCAAATCAAATTATTGCCTTTCAATTTCTACTTTATTTGGCCACTTTTTAGTATCTGGTAACACTGATCTAGCCTCAGTTTAGGTAGCTCATTTTAAGCTGTCTTTATTTTACTCCCTCATTGAGGCTTTTTATCCACAGAGCACATTTAAATGTGAGAAAACTTGGGATAGATTGTTTAATTCATCAGAGGTAAAAGAACAATGTTAGTTTTTTTTAAATATTATTTTAAAATATTATAAAATAACAGACTTTCCAGGCATGGTAGCACAAACCTTTAATCTTAGCGCTCAGGAGACAGAGGCAGGTGGATGGATCCCAGAGTTCAAGAACAGCCCGGTCCACGCTAATGTGGTTTGCTGGAACAAACTCCCCCCACCAAAAGGTCTCCGTAAACCCAAAAATACTTCACTCACTGAACCTGAAGCTCCCTTATTCAGTTAGACTTATCTGGCAGCAAGTCCTAGGGATCTGCCTCCCCAGAGAATGATAGCTATGCACTGCCACATCTGGCATTTTTTCTTTGGGTGCTAGTGATCATGTTCACAAAACATGCCAAGGTATTGTAAATATGCAAAGGGCCTATAACAAAAAGTATACATTTGATTGTATTTATGACTGTCACTATTTTCATCAACAATGAATCAAGATCAGGAGTTATATCATTCATAATCAACTGCTCCTCACTGCAAAGATGAGGACAGTACTCCAGCATAACTTCTTTTACTTCATAATAATTGCTTTTGTTCAGCTCTTAACCAATACTCCTTAAGTACTTTAGCTTACATTATGGTTTTAACGCATAAGAGTTAACTAAATTTCTTTTAAAGTGTCTTTCTTAAGTTTCTTTTAAAGTGTCCCTTTTTCAAACATTCAAAGATGAGCAAAATAAACCCTTCACTAGTGTAGTGGCTTGAAAGAAAATGGCTCCCAAAGGGAGTGGCACTATGGAGATATGGCTTTGTCAGAGTAGGTATGGCCTTGTTGGAGGAACTGTGTCACTGTTGGGACAGGCTTTGAGATTTCCTATGCTCAGGATTCCGCCCAGTGTCTCAGTCAACTGCTTGTTGCCTGCAAGATGCAGGACTCTCGGCTACCTCTCTAACCCCATGTCTGCCTGCACACCATCATGTTCTGCCACGATCATAATGGGCTGAACCTTTGAACTGTAAGCCACCACAATTAAATGCTGTCCTTTATAAGGGTTGCCATGGTCATGGTGCCTCTTCACAGCAATAGACACCCTAAGACAATCAGACATTTCTTGTTTCACAGTTGGCCAAAATACCTTCACATTATATGACAGTGGTTTTATCCAATGAATAAAATGTAACTTTTCCCTCATCACACACACACACACACACATATATGGGGTGTGTGTGTGTGTGTGTGTGTGTGTGTGTGTGTGTATGTATATATATACATATATGTTTTTCTTTTATTATTCGGTTGGTGTTCATGTTGGAAGGTTGAGACAAGGACTGCCATGTTGATCTTGGATTGCTATTTTGCCAGGGTAGACAGGTAACCTTGAACTCCTTGGTCCTCCTACTTCTACTTCCCAAGTGCTGGGACTCCTGTGCCACCTGTTAGCTGTTATTATTTTTTGCTATTATCATTTTTTAATCTTACTTTAAAATTCTGATGATCTTTAAATTAATGGCATTTATATGGAAGATTTTTCATTTAACAGAAGATTTCCATTATCAGTTAGTATTTCCATTGGCATCTATTATCTTGCTTTTAACTGTTTACTTTTTGACAATGGCAAAAAGTGACTATCTCCTATAAAATTAAATGTTTCTCCCATCTCCTTAGGTAGTTATGCAGAAGGCTCAATGAAGTCCTTCTTGACTACTCTCATCCTCTGTCATTAAATGTGGTACCCACTCCTGTTTACATTTATTGACATGCCACATACTGTATACAAGGGACCTATTTTTAACCTTTAGAGTATAACTTATAGGTGGCACACACCTTTAATCCCAGCACTCGGGAGGCAGAGGCAGGCGGATCTCTGTGAGTTCGAGACCAGCCTGGTCTACAAGAGCTAGTTCCAGGACAGGCTCCAAAGCTACAGAGAAACCCTGTCTTGAAAAACCAAAAAAAAAAAAAAAGTTTACATGTAACTTACTTAAATTTATTTATTTTGGAGAGTCTCAGTAAGTAGCTTTAGCTAGCCTAAAACTCTAATAATTTTAACTTTTAATGGAGTGTGTGTGTGTGTGTGTGTGTGCGCGCGCGCGCATGCACACACTCACACCTGAGTACAGTCCCCAGGGAAGCTATAAGAGGACAACAGATAGCCCTAGAGCTAGAATTACAGGCTGTAGAGAGCCGCCACCCAATATGGGTCCTGGGAACCAAACTCGGATCCTTTGGACAAGCATGTGCTCTTATTTGGCTTAGCCACCATTCCAGTCCCAATGTTATTTCAATGCTTGTCCCCGCTGTGTAGATTATGCAATAACTCCATGTGGGCAGGGAGGCTTGCTTGTACCTAGATCCTACCATGTAATTTTTTTGGAAACAAAGCCTCACTGAACCTGTAGCTAACAAGTTTGACTAAGCCTGGCTAGCCCCTGAGCCCCGGAGATTCTCCTGTTCCACCTCCCCCACAAACTAGAATTATAAGCATATACCATCACACTTGTGCTTTTTTGTTTGTTTTTATGTGAGTTGTAGAGATCAGACTCAGATTCTCATGACTTTGTAGCAAACATTTTACCAATTGAGCCATTTTCCTAGCCTACCATATATATTGTATCTATCTAGCACTAGAATATCAAGTTGTTCAACAGAGACTTTGGTATATATGTGTATGTATCTTGTACAAGTTTGGGGAACATCCCATACATATATTCTATTAGGAGGTTGTACTGTGTACTTATACATATCCTAGGAAAAGATACTACTAACATAAGCTATCTCTTAAATGTCTGAATGCCCCTAAGAATTTTCTTAATGTCTCATTTGATTTGCATTAACAAATTTGTATAACAACCCTATTAGGCAAGCAATACAGTTTTAATAAGTAAATCAGCAGCAGCAACAGCATCAATGAATAAATCACAGCCAAAAGCCATAGTATGACTGCTTTTCCACCCTATTCTTAAATTCCTTCTAAAATAGTAGTTCTGAGACTCTATCCCTGTCTGGAAGAGATTTGGTAAACTCAGACCTACTTCAAAGCATACCTTTAATACAAAAAAGAATAGTAGTCAACACAGATCCTAAAGGGATTAACCCTCAAAGGAAATCAAAATAGGTTAGGGTCCCGGACAAAATAACACTAAGAAAAAGACTATTTGCAGTGGGGAAAGGGCAAGTCAAACCACAATAAAAGCTAACATTTATTTAATAAATAATATATATTTCACAGTAGACTTTTTAAGAATGCCATGTTATTTTAGTTAATTTTCAAAATAAATCTTTCACGTGATACTTTTTTCAAAATACAGAAATTAACACTGAAAGAAGACTGCTGCATAGGAAGGCAAATCTGGAGCGGCAACTAGAGGAGCATCTTCAAGGCACAGAGAAGACGACAAACTAAGGAAGCAGATGAAAGGGGGATCAGAGGACACGGGAGAGTTCAACAGAGAACCTAAAATGGAAACCTACAGAGTCCTAACTTCATAGACAACAAGGGTTACTAAATTTTTGGTTTTTTATTTGCTTGTTTTAGTTTATCTTGAGACAGGGTTTCTCTGTGTAACTCTTGAAACTCGTCTTTAGACCAGGCTGGCCTCCAACTCAGAGACCTACCTGCCTCGGCTACTTGAGTGTTGGGATTAAAATCAAGAGTCACCACCTCCAGGCAAGCTTTCATATGGTCTTGCTGTGGAATAATGCTCTTGTACACTGTAAGATTTGTCACTCGAACTGGTTTAATAAAACTCTAATTGGCCAGTAGCCAGGCAGGAAGTATGGGCAGGTGACCAGACTACGGATGACGGGGGGTGGGGGTGGGGGGGGTGGAGTCCAGAGTCATGGGTAAACACAGAGAAGATAAGAATGCCATATTGAGAAAAGATACCAAGCCACATGGCAAAGTATAGATAGATATATGAGTTGATATTCCCTATGGTGGGATGCCATGCTCAGCTTTAATGCAGGGGGGAGAGGCTTGATCGTGCCCCAACTTAAGACTCTGTTGACTCCCCATGGGTTCCGTTAACCACACTGGGAGAAGTGGATGGGGGGGGTGGGCTGGGGTGGAGGCGAGGAGGAGATGAGAGAGAAAATTGTGGTTGGAATATAAAATGAAATTTAAAAAAAGAAATATGGGTTAATTTAAGCATAAGAGTTAGCTAGTAACAAGCCTGAGCTATCAGTTGAGCATTTTTAATTAATATAAGCCTCTGAATGCTTGAGAACAACCAGAACTTCTCTTTCCACGGTCTACTTCAGAAAAATCTGACAAGGGACTTGACTGAGGTAACAAAACTAAAGAGTGGAAAGAAAAAAATGGAAGCAATACTCTAAAGAGAGAATTCAGTGAACTTGGTAACAATTGGCCTGAGTGACATGGGTTATGTTATCATCATAACAGAAATGTCAACCTAAACATGTAGTTTTTGCATAGTGAGAAGATATGACACTATGTAAACATCACCAAATCTTTACCAAAAAAAAAAAAAAAGAGAGAATATACATACTTAAAAATATACTCCAAGAGCTGGAGGGATGGCTCATCAGTTAAAAGCACTTGCTGATCTTGCAGAGCACCTGAGTTTAGTTCCTGACACCCACATGATGGCTCACAACCAACCATAACTCCAGTTCTAGGGGATCTGGCACCCCCTGAGGGTATGAGGTACACATGTAGTGCATATACATACACATTCCAACAAACAAAACATTCATACACTTGATAATAAGTCTTTAAAAAGTTAAAAAATTAAATATATAAAAATATGGACTCATGTTAAGAAGCTTAAATAAAATTTAAATGTCACCTAATTACATAATACATAGTCCTAGCTATGATATGGTAATATATAATGAAGTCTTTAAATTTTTCTAATTTTAATTTCAATTTTTTCAACAGGGCAATTGTAAAATCACGAGCTGTAGCATGAATAATAAAACCCAGAGATAGATACTGTCTCCAAAGAGCAGAAAAGCAAAGCTGCCAGCCATTAGAGAGAACTTTTACCTCTTTATCAACCCTTCAGACCGAAACAGTGAGATCCTGTCTCCACAGATCCTCAGACTTCACACTCCACTGAACTCCTGCCTCTTCCCCCGTGTAGTCCTTTCTCTACACAGCCATATCGTTCCTGTCTCCACCTCCCAGTGCTGGGATCACCTTTGTGTGAGCTTTATTTCTATTTTAGACAGATCCAATCTGTGTCTCCTGAGTCCTGGATTAAAGGTGTGTGCCACCACTCCTTGGCCAGCATGGCTGACTAGTGTGGCTGCTTTGCCCTCTGATCTTCAGGTAAGCTATATTTATTAAAACACAAATAAAATACCACTATAACAAGTGGCACTGACAATACAGCAAGTTAAAAGAATGTGTTTTAAAGCAGACATTTGGGTTTCAATATAAGCTTTTGGCACTTAACAATCTGTTATGTTCTTACTTTCAATTTCCTGTGTAAACAGAGGTAATACTTAGGACAGCAGTGAACATTAACTATGGTAAAGCCCTTGACACAATATCTAAAACCAAGAAAGTACTTAGAAAATAGTGACTATCAATATCCTTGCTTGGCTAGAGGTTCTTAAAAATTAGCATCTACAAACAATTCCCTTATCCAAACTACTAGGTCCTGATCAAAGATAATGCGTAACAGCCGCAGCTATCTGTACTGTGATATTAATCACCCCTGACTGAAGTTTAGTCTAGAACAAGAAGTTAGGAAACTACTGTACATGAAAAGGCGAGTTTCACAAGATATTGCCAGGAAGTGTCCATGGGTTATAGAAGTTGTTACCAAGTGCAAGAACGATCTTCCCGTGGTTTCCCTTGCCCACCTATGGTGGCAGTTTTGAATGTGTGCTGGTTTCTATGGTTCTTACAGGCCCCTCTGCAAGGTGAGAAAGCAAACAGAGATTATGGTGTAATCTCTGCTGAGGTAGGCCATTGGTTCCTGCAGTTACATGATGCTTAGCAAGGTTCATAAGGCAACCTAGAGAGCCTGCAATGGCAAGCAAAAGGCTTAAAGACAAATGCTAGAAGAGCTGGGGCCACAAGGACAGGCCTTACAGGGCTGTAACTGTTATCTTTGGAAATGGAATTCTTATCAGCCCCTTTTCAAAAGCAACAAAGCAGTACCTGACAACAAATGATGCACATCCCCCCTCTCTGTATAAAAGGTGTGCATTTATTAGAACTACTCAAAAGCAAGAAACTGCAGTCCACAGCAGAGAAATCAGTGGCTGTGGTAGGACAGGTCTGCAGCTCCAGCACTCCAGCTAGACTGGACTACATAAAGAGATTTCATGTCAAAAAAAAAAAAGAAAAGAAAAGAAACAGTAGGGGCAAAAAAGAAAAAAAGGAAGGAAGGGGGGAGAGAGAAACAAGAAAGCAAGCAAGTGGGCAGAAAACCCCAAAAGCAGAGTTAGGAAAACAAAAGACTATTTTATGAATCCCTAGACTCATTTTTACTACATTTGACAACATTCTAACTTTATTGACTAACCATTAGACAATGGTTAATTTAGAGGTAATCACCAAGTCTTGTCAACAGAAACAAATTCATTCCAATATACTGAAAGACAGGCAGCCTGGTGGGAAAAGACATGAGCCTTGTCAACAAACCTGCTGAGACCTTGTCTTACACTGCTAAAGAGCTCTCTGTTGCTGCATCTTTAAAGTCAAGAACAACAATCCCTCTACATGCAGCAAATTTAATAATATGCAAACTATCCTAGCACACTACCTGAAATCAGTAAATATCCAATAAATACAGGTTCACTTCCCCATATGGACTGAGGAATTTTTTGTGTTTTGTTGTTGTTGTTGTTTTTGTTTTTCGAGACAGGGTTTCTCTGTAGCTTTGGAGCCCATCCAGAACTTGCTCTGTAGACCAGGCTGGCATCACAGAGTTCTTTCTTTGCCTCCCGAGTGCTGGGATTAATGGTGTGCGCCACCATTACCTGTCCCATGAAATTTTACATAAATAAGACTACCCAAATATACAGGTTCAAAATTATTGAGGACCTTCAAATATAATAGCCCTCTGAAAGTTATTAACTTTTTGAAAAGTCAACATTTTAGCATAAACAACTGATCAAATAGGCAAACGATATAGGAATCCTTTGTATTTTTAAGTTTTACTTTCTTTAAATTATGGGATTGGCACATACTTCTCTTAAAGACTTGGGCTCAGTTCCCAGCATCTACATTAGAGCGGCTCACAACTGCCTCTAACTCCTCTGGCTCCCACAGGCACCTGCACTTATGTATACATTATTAAATATAAATCTTTAAAATTGCCAAAAAATAATAAAAGGGGAGAGCTAGTGAGAAAACTCAGCAGGTAAAGGCACTTGGTGCTAATCCTGACAACCTGAGTTCAGTATGAAAGACCCACATAGTGGAAGAGAGAATCAACTCCTTCACACACACACACACACACACACACACACACACACACAATACACACACGCCCCTCTCCACAGAATTACATACATTTATACATCCACACACTAATAAGATTGAAAAATAGAAAAGTTGATATTATTCATTTCAATATGTACTTAAAATGTTAACAAACCTGATTTTACATAGAGAACTCAAGTTGAACTGTGACTTCATTTGTACAAACAGAAATGTTTGATAATATCTCCAATACACTTATACTCTCTATTAAAAATCAAGTCATTACAAGGAAGACTAATTCCTGTTGCCACCACTGAAAATAATAATCAAAACTATACATCTTTTCAGACATCTTTTTAATAAAATGTATCGATTAGTTTACAGAGAAAATACCACTGTCCCAAGAGTTTAAAAGCACACATTAAGGGGTTGAACTGTAACTCAGTGATAGAAAGCTTAATTATCATTTGTGATGTCCCAAGTTTGATCCTCAGATACCACAAAAACAGATTAGAGGGATGGATGGATAGATGAACAGAAAAATGGATGTATGATATATATTTATGTGTGTGTGTATGTGTGTATATATACCATAACGCTTTTTCCCCACCCAATAATACATCTTGGGGTCATTCTAATATATATGTACTTCATTCTTTTTAACTGCTACAGTATATATGTATGAACAGACTATCTACTTTCCTGTTAATGAACACTTTAATTATGTCTTTTTTTTTAAATAAACAAGACCAGCACAAAACCTCTTTGTATGTGCCTGTAGGACAACATGGTGGAAGCAAAAACACATAAGAAAAGTACATTTAAAGTTTAATAAATACTACCAAAATTCTATAACATGTTTTTTTTTTTTTTTTTTTTTTTGTTTTTCGAGACAGGGTTTCTCTGTGGCTTTGGAGCCTGTCCTGGAACTAGCTCTTGTAGATCAGGCTGGTCTCGAACTTACAGAGATCCGCCTGCCTCTGCCTCTCAAGTGCTGGGATTAAAGGCGTGTGCCACCACCGCCCAGCTATAACATGGTTTTATAAATTTAAAATTACAATAAAAGTGCAAAGTATGTTTTCCTACGCACTCACTAAATACTGAAAGAAGCAAGGTTTCCATATTTTGTAAGTGGTGATATATTCACACAATTATCTGATTTATTTCTCTTCAATTTCACCAGCATTTTCATATATTTACTAGATAATTTATTTTCTTTTGTAAAGTACTTTTGCATATATTTTTCTAGGGGCCTCTTTAAAAATCTGTATGAAGCCCAGACACAGTGATACAAACCAGAAATCTCAGCACACTCAGCGACTGCAGGAGTCAAGAGGATCATCATGCCAACGGTGGTGGTGCACACTCAGGAAGCAAAGGGAGGCGGATCTCTGTGAGTCTGAGGCCAGCCTGGTCTACAGAGTGAGGTCCAAGACAGGCTCCAAAGATACACAGAGAAACCCATCTTGAAAAAACAAAACAAAGCATCACCACAAATTCAAGGTCAGCCTGGAAAACATAGTGAGAGCTCACATTTAAAATAACATACAGTAGCCAGTGGTGGTGGCACACATTTTTAATCCCAGCAGTCGGGAAGGCAGAAACAGGCAGATCTTCGTGCATTCAAGGCCAGCCTGTTCCACAGAGCAAGTTCCAGGATAACCAGGCTGCACAGAGAAACCCTGTCTTGAAAAACAAAACAAAGCAAAACAAAAACATAAATAAAAAAAAATATAGCTGGGCTGTAGATACAACTTGGTGGTAGAGTACAAAGACTCTTCTTTTCCCAGTACTCTACACATACACACACACATAACATTTGTTATTGCAAAGGCAAAAACAACTTAAATGTCAATCAATAGGTGAGTGGTTAAATAAAATATAATACATCCAGATGGGAGATTATGCATATTACAAATATGTTATTTTTAATGAGGATATGAAAAAATCTTCAAGTTATATTGAAAAAGAAAGATGCAGAACACGCATATTTTTCTTCTATTTCTCTGTAATGGAAAAACTACAATACACAATTGTTTGTAACTGCTTAAATAATCTCTAAAAGAGGGGCTGGAGAGATGGCTCAGAGGTTAAGAGCACTGCCTGCTCTTCCAGAGGTCCTGAGTTCAATTCCCAGCAACCACATGGTGGCTCACAACCATCTGTAATGGGATCTGGTGCCCTCTTCTGGCCTGCAGACATATAGACAAAATATTGTATACATAATAAATTTTAAAAAATCTCTAAAAGAATACAAACTAAACTGGTAGACACTCAAAATGATGATTCTAGAGTCTGGGTGCCAGAGCTTTTTAAAGAACACAAGCGATACTGATGGACAGTCAAGACTGCAAAGGGCTGAGATAAAGTGTGGCATAAGTAAGTAAGCACCCAGGTTCAGTCCCCACATAACGCACACCCGTGGTTGCAATGCTAGTCCTATCACTACACAAAATTCTTCAGCAGGAACAGATGAACATGTGTACAAAACTCAATGAAATTCTATCACCATTATGAAAACCAATGGAGAGGGGAAAGCAGTCTTCAAACCTTACATGTAGCATATTTTCAACATTCATATTAATAAGTCAATAGCATTCTAGGAGGAACCTTTGAGAGTGCACTGTCTTACAAGTCATTAACTGTGTGACACTTGGGTCCCTCAACATCTGAGTCTATATGTACACAGAACAGCACAAATGTTATGTTCTTTCTCTTCCAGTTCTAAAACTTTAAAATCCTCTAAGCAGAGAATGAATGAACTTGTGCTTAGTATATATAAACCTTAGACTAGAACAGTGAGTAAAGACTTTCCCATCCCACTCACAACTTGAGACAAACTTTACAGTTCAAGGGACTGGTATGACCTAACAGATACTCAAATATATATTACATACTACTACTGAATTAACCACTGGGCATAGAAAAAATGTTTAAGATTCAAACAATTCTAGTAAGTCTTAGGCAAATTTCTTAAGAGCACTGTATTAAATGCAAAACAGGTATATTAAACAAATTCAACCATTAAAGCAAAAGTGATGTATTATCTTAAAGCAAATGGTTCACTTTATAAAGCAACTATGAAAGAACTAGAAGGGGTGTTTAAAGACACAACCAAACACCCATTTTTGAAGTAAAGAAGCAAGGGTTCCTCAATCTGCTTAGTTATTCTATCATTAACAGCACTATTAGGATATGAGGAAACACACTCAAAGTAAATTTTCTAACGACAGCTCACTGTTCTGTTTGTGGCTGCCACCACTGCTGTTTTGTTTAAGACAGGGTTTCTCTGTGCAGCCCTGGCTGTCCTAACTCACTCTGTAGACCAGGCTGGCCTCAAACGCAGAGATCTGCCTGCCTTTGCCTCCTGAATGCTGGGATTAAATGCGTGTGCCACCACTGCCCTGCTCATATTTGATATAACCTTATAACATGCCATTTGGTGGGGGGAAGGGTTCAAACACAAGGACCTGAGTTTAATACTCAGAACAAAACCCAGGCAAAAATATTGGGTGTGGGGGTCATGTGTGTAATCCCAGCACTAGGATGGCAGAGACAGAGGGATCCATGGAGCTTGCTGGCCAGTCAGTCTAGACTAATTACGGGGAACCATGCCATAAGAGAGGTGGGCAGTGTTCCTGAGGACAATGGCTTTCACATACACATGTACACACTTGCATGTGGACCTGCGCACACATGTACACACACACACACACGCACACACGCACTCTTAAAAATGAAGCTAATTTAGCTAGATTTTTGATGATTAAAATATCACACATAGAGGCAGGCGGATCTTTGTGAGTTCGAGGCCAGCCTGGTCTACAAGAGCTAGTTCCAGGACAGGCTCCAAAAGCCACAGAGAAACCCTGTCTCGAAAAAACAAAAGAAACAAAAAACACACACATAACTAGATGTCATAAAAACTTAATTTACATAAAATATTTCTTAATTTAACAATAATATGTGACTATACAACAAAACTTTATTACCAGTTTTTAAAAGAGTATAGAAATATATCAGTAGGCAAAACACATAATCTGCTACTATTAAATAATTCCAAAAAGCACATTATCAAGAAAATAGCATTAGGGTCTATAATTAAAGGCTATAAAATAATGGTTTTATTCTAGCTACATTAGTTCCACAGTCACTTCTGGGACTATTCAAAGAGCTCTCAGTTACAAAAACCCCTCTATGAACTCACTGAGGTTTACTCCTGTCCTCCACGGAGCAACGGCTTAGCTGACTGCTCTGTGAATTTTACAAAGATCCCTTTCTCCTCAGTTCCTATCCATCTCAAAGATGGATTCTTCTTCCGCCCTAAATAACTCATCCTCTCATTTCAAATTTCTGACAATAATGAATTATTACCATGAGTAAACCCTTTAGATCCCTCCATTAAGTACTCATCATCTCATTTCAAAGATCTGGTAATAATGAATTATTAGCATAAATAATTCCTTTTAAATATCTTCCTCTCAACTCTTGGGTAGTCAATAAAATGTTTTGATTTGTATCTTATTACCAAAACACTTAAACCTACCATGCCAAATAAAAACACTTCCTGTGTAAAGTATGATTTTAAGATTTTCTTTTCCAAGCTCCAGGACCAAGTAATATAAAAATTTATGAATATAGTCAGATAACAATTAAAACTCTAATTAATAAGTCAACATTTAGAAAAATGTAACCCTTTTCCTAACAAGGCAACTTTGGCCTCAATTCAAACGTAGGCTAAGTGAAAATTCCAATTTTCAAAGGAAAAAAGAACTTCCTGAGAGATCCATGAAGTTTTCCTTTGAGAAAACTGACACTTACTAGTTTGTTCAGCAATACAGAAACCCTTCCACATCCTGTACTGAGACTATCCACAGGATGACATTGAGAGGCAGGTATTTTCTAAAGGCCTGCCCTGTTCTATGGATACTGTTAAAAACAATAACGACAAGAATAAAAATAAACAAGAATGAATACTAAACTAAAGAGTTCACAGTATAACAGGAACATACACAAATGATTTCTATAATAAGAAAATGGTCACAAACTGCAATTTTATTTTATTTTATTTTATTTTGCATCAAAGCCCTATGGCTAGAAATGAGGGTAAGTTTGTCTCAAAGACTTAAATCACATGGAGCAAGCTTCTGAAGTATGTGTGGGTTCTCTGGTATAAATATGGGGGGATTCTTAGGCAGAGGAAATAACATGAGCAAAATGGCTGGTGATAAAGCACTAGTCCCACTCTGAAGATGATAAAGAGAAGACAAAGATAAGCTCATGGGTAAATGAGCCATCTAAAGTCACAGGAATATTACCTAACAAAGTATAAAGCAGAACACAGCTTTGTACACCAGGAAATGCTAGTGCGTGCTGGACAAGAGCATCAGATAAGGCTTTATCTCCTGCTTCACTCCTTCCTAAGAGATGGCCCATGGCTGACCCAGATCTTTTTTGGTTGTGGGTTGGGGTATCATCATAGCAATCCTGTGAGACAGATATTTTTACTATTCACAATTTACACATGGGACTACAGAGGAACACAAAGGTGTGAACAAAAGCTGGGAATTAAGTGTACATTCAATCCCAGTAGACTAATTACACCAGGCCCCTAAGATTAAGCACTGTTAAATGCTCTCTGCTCTGTCAAACAGCCGTAAATCATTCCTGGTCTGAAAATATCAAAATCCTAAGTGAGTTCTTGGGTCATAATCATTTTCTTACAGCTCTCACTGTACATCAAACACTTCACACAAATCACACAGTTGGTACCTTTATGAACCAGGTATCCATCCCCTGAGTCAAAAGCCTGTGCACAGTGTGGAGGTTTTCAAAACTTTTATAATGGACTTAATTAGACAAGGGCAGACTGAACAAAATGTGGTGACCAAAAAGGTCACACCAAACCTGAAGATATAAATAAAAGAGAAGGTCTAAAACCCTTCTTTCACCTGAGAATAGGGTGCAATGGGTGGGGGGAGGCATGCAAACTAGCTTTAGGTATGCCACTTACATCAAAGTAGTTCAGACCAAAAATACTCCTGACTTCAGTTACTAACGGCTCAGGTGACAATTCGAAGATATCCAACAACTCTACCCCTCGAATACAGTTAAGGAAGCTGACTATTCAAAATGTTTTCAGGCTTTTTAACACAGTAAACGGACCTGAGGAACTGGACATCAGTCTATAACCCAAAATACTGTCTGCAATGGATTTCCTTAAACTGACTGTGTAAAGGCAGCTGTAAAATGGTTTCTGAGTATGTGTGTTTGTGTCCATGTGGCTGTGTACAGATGTGCATGTGGGTGCCCAAGGCTCTCTACCTTTATTATTTGAGACAAGGTTTCTCAATGAACTAGAAGCTCTCCTCTGCCACACTGGCGGAGCCAATGAGCTTCAGGGATCTGCCTGTAGCCACTCTCCCACGGCGGGGATTAAAGGAATGTGCTGCAAACCTTCCTCCCCAACTCATGCTTTTTATAAGGGCTCTGGTGAGGAGGGCAGGTCCTCAGGCTTGCCCAGCGGGCACCTGGCAGCTGAGCCCTCTCCCCACCCTGCAGTTGTTTTGACCCATCAATCTGATACCACATACCTTGTGAAATCCATGGGACATAAACAAATTAGGAAGGAGACACCTGAAGAAGGGTGTGGACTATTATCTAGCTCTACAACTTCAACAATATATACATCGATCTACGCTCACTGCTCACTGGGATGGTTCAGAGCTGAAGGGCCAGGTATGTTTTCTCTCAGGCAGATTTTTCAGCTGTCTAGGTCTCTAACTGCACATCAGAGACCCCCGCAAAGAGCAGTCTTGAATCTTACAGTACATCACATCTCCAGGACAACAGGTAACTCTCAGGCCCTCCCCCAAGGTTTCTCAGTATCTTCCCTGTCAGACCACCATCAGCCCATTTCTGTGACTTCAACACCTGCTACTGTTTCTGCCACTCTTCGGCCCTCACCTTACAAAACCCACATGTCAGTTTCAGAAACAGAGAATCTCCTTGCAAGGTTCCCAAGCTTAACCAACTCTAGATTAGACCAGCTAAAAGGAGGACACAGAAATGGGAGGGGTTTTCATTATTTAAATACATTTCTTTGCGAAACAGTCACACCATGACCTGAGCAATTAAAAGATAAACCGCCTCGGATGAAAGCAAGTGTAACACTTTAGCCCCAGTTAAACTGAAAATAACATTCCCAGGAGCTTAATGGTCAATTTCTGGGCAGTGGGACTGCTTAAATCACAGGAATTAAGTTGTGCTTTTTAAATTTGCACCCCGATCTCTCTTGGAGTGATATTTTTGCCAAACTGTTCACAGAACCTTTGCTATGGAGCAGGTCAGAGTAGACGGTGTTTAAATCCTTCTAGAAACTGTCCAACCCTAAGTCTCAACTTCAACAATGCATATGTCACCCCCACAATACAATCTGCTCTTATAGATCAGCCAGGCTTCCACAGACAGTGTCTAGTATCAATTCACAGAGAAATACAAAGTAGCAAAAATCTGGAAAGCCAGATCAATGCAGGGGAGGAAATTCTAACTCATTTGGCTGTATGCAAATACTAAGTGTAAGAAATATTAATTGTGAAAAGCTTACCCCTAAGAAAGTAACTTAAAACTGGGAACTTAAGACTCTCACAAAGCACCCATTGCTCCGGTGTAGTTTCCCAAGTTTTAATACCTAAAGTGTCTTCATTAAGAGTCCCAGGGTCACATCAGGGAATAAAAAGGGACATTTCACAGGTTTGCTCTTGGGCTTTTAATAAAATTCCAAATTCTTTTGAAAGGGAGTAACTTTAAAAAAAGTGGGAGGATGAAAATAAGTTATAGCGTCAATATTTAAGAAGAAAATTTTATATTCTGCCGAAGAAAGCGGTATTAGCCAATCTAACACAAAATATAAACCATCTTTCACAGCCATGGGTTTAGGAGAGACATCATGGAGCATGAGTCCAATCTGAAGGTACTGAATACATTTTTTTCCAACAAAAGTAAGTTTTATTGATTTGTCTTTCAAACTGTGAAAGAGGGTCGTCTAAATAAGCTATGGGGAGTCTAATATCAAACGGGTCATTTAAAAGACTAAGGATCGCAAAGACAATCACACTGGCCTGTCTCCGAGTAAGCTTCTTAAACTCCTCAGCGCGGCTCTCACAAAAGTAACAAATGCACGGGAAAGAATGAAGTGGGTTAAGTGCGGGCTGGATGACTGTGTTTTGAGACCTGCTCACAGGAAGCCACTACATCCTGCCCACAGTCTCTGTCAGTCACGCCGTCTCTCGATTCAAGTCCCCGCCGCCGCCGCCGCAGCAAGGTGGGGCGGGCACAGGTGTCCGGCCCGTGCTTCTCAGGCGTCCCGCTCGCCTGCTCGCCTCGCCTCGCCGCGCCCAGCCGACCCCGGGCCGCCGGCTTCCGCAGCCCCCAGCAGCCGTCCCGACCTCGCCGGATCCCCGGAGCCCCAGGGAGCCCGCACCCCCTCACCCCGCCGCCCGGCCCAGCCCCGCCCCGCCCCGGCCGGCCTCCCTCCTCCAGCCGCGCCTCCCCGGTAATTACCACGGGGCTCCCACCTCGGGCCGCTCCCGTAGTCCGCGGCCGCCCGCAGGCCTGCGTCCGAGGAAGGCCGGAAACTCGGCGCGCCCCCGGCCGCGCCCCGGGCTCCCGCGCCCAGGCCGCGCTCCAGGCGGCGCCCCTCACGCCCGCCTGCCCGCCCGCTCGCCTGCGCGGGCAGCTCCCCGCCCTGCTCGCGCCGAGGGGAGCCCCGACCCGCGCCGTCCCGTCGACGCGGCGCCTCCCCCAACACACCCCCATCCAGGCTCACCAGTCCCGGGCGTGCCGCCACCCCCGCGCGCTCCTGCCGCCCACCCTCAGCCGCGCCGCCCCGGGATCCCCTCCGCGCCCCCCTTCCCCAACCCCGGCCCCGCTTACAGATCCTGCCGCGCAGGCTCTGCAGCACTCGGACCTCGCGGCTGTCCTCGTCTGTCGTCTCGGGTTCTGCCGTGCCCGTGACGGCCGGCGCCTCGGGAGAAGCCGCCGCCGCAGCAGCAGGCGCTGCCGCCGCCATGGTGCCGCCCGGCCCCTACCGCAGTCCTACCGCCTGCGTAGCTGGGCAAGGCGGAGCCCGGCGAGGCCTAGCCGGATCGAGCCGCGCTCTGGCCCCGCCCCGGCTTCGGGCTGCCTCGCCCCGCCCCTCGCGCCGTGCCCGCCCGCCTCGCCCAGCCTCTCTGGGACCCTGCTCTAGCTCTCGGCCTTGAGCGAGTCGGGGGATGGGGAGGAAAACGGCTCTGAAACACCCACCGGGAGGAACACTCTGGCCCTACTGTGGTCCCCAGAACTGGGCGTCCCCCGCGAACGGACCTCCAGGTCCCCTAATGTTCAAGGAAAACAGGAGTCCTCAGTCAGTGCGACTCCAGGTTCAAAGAGAAAGTTTGGCATTTTACGCGAACATCAAACAACAGAGAGGTGTATTCGAGACTCTCCCAGCAATGGCCAGATGCTCCCGAACGAGGAGACAAACCACAACCTTTGCTGCCCCTCAAAAATTGGCTCAAGCGAAGGACCACAGACTCTCACCCAGCCCGAGACCCAGAGAAATTCTGAAGTTATCACCCCTGGTGTATTTCAGAACCAGAAAGAGGACCTGTTTCCCCACTCCCATAAGCAGGCTTTTTAGAAAGTAGATTGGCCCTGGGAAGTTTGTAAATCTTCAACTAGTTGTTGCCTCTATCTTAAGGGAACTATTCACAGTGAGTAAACTATGAATAATACCCTGGTATGTGATGAGGGGATGAGTTCCTGCTCCTGAGGTCGTTAACTGCGCTGCCCGAAGAAGGAAGAAACTGACATAATGGAGCAGGATTATTCTTGCCAGTCAGTCGAGAGATTTTTTTTTTTTTTGAAAGTCAGATATACAAAAATGGCCTTAGGTCAAAAGACAGAGAGCCCCAGCCTTTGAATGCCTCAGTCTGGAAGGGCACTCAGAAAAAGCCAGAGGTGCCATTCTAGAAGAAGTAAGGTGGTAAGAGCCTTCCTGGGAAGGGGGAACCGAAGACCAGAATGAGGAATGAGCGGAAGTGTTTCGGAGAGCACAAGCCAATTGTGCAAAGGCCGGGCAGTCTGAGAGTGACCCAGGCTTGCTAGGCCTTTTAGGCTCAGAGCAATGTTTCTGATCTAGCTTGGGATGTGTGGTGCCTCGTTTCCTGTATGCTGTAGTCTTAGGGAAAGTGAGCATGCCTCATCTTACGGGCATCTTGTTGTCCTTACAAGCAGTAAGTCCAAATTCTATTTCCCTTGCTTTCCGAATCGGAATTCACGCCCACGTGCTGGAGACTGGCTTTTTTTTTCTATTTTAAAACTTTTAATGCTTTATTAGCATGTATTAATTCTTCATTATAATGGGTTTCCTAATAACATTTTCACATGTATAATGTATTTATTGAATTCGCCCTGCCATTACCCTTTCTTGACGCCCTCCACTTCCTCTGAACCCCTTCCTCTTCCCAGCTAGCCCCCTTCTACACTGATCCACCGGAAGGCCAGTGGACAACTTTTGGAAGTTGGTTCTCCTTCTGCCATGTGGGTCCTAAGGATTAACTCAGGTCATTTGTTTTGAATCAAGAGCCTCTTCCCACTAAGCCATCACACCAGCAGGATTTGTTTTGTTTTGTTTTTTGTTTTTCGAGACAGGGTTTCTCTCTGTGGCTTTGGAGCCTGCGCTCGCTGGAACTAGCTCTTGTAGACCAGGCTGGTCTCGAACTCACAAAGATCCGCCTGCCTCTGCCTCCCGAGTGCTGGGATTAAAGGCGTGCGCCACCACCGCCCGGCCAGTATTTTTTTTTTTAATCCAATGGGGTTTTGAGAGTTGTTTCCAGGATATAGGTGAGAGGTTAATTACAGGAACACGGGAGACTTACCAGTGGCTGCACCACTGAAGAAAATGTTTCCAGGATATAGGCGAGAGGTTACAGGAACACGGGAGATTTACCAGTGGCTGCACCACTGAACAAAATGTTTCTTTCTCCTCCAGGAACCATTAGCTGCCTAGACAACCTTGCAAATCCCTTATACTCCACAGCCCGGCCTTGTACAGATGACCACAGCCGCTGCAGAGTTGACTCAATGGTTAGGAGCATTTACAGCTCTTGCAGAGGAGTTCCCAGCACCAACATGGTGGCTCCCGATGACCTATAACTCTAGTTCCAGGGGATCCAACCCCTTCTGACCTCCAGGGACACCAGGCACTCATGCGGTATACATACATACGTACGTACATGCACACATGCAAACACCCATACACATAAAAAGAAATAGAAATATCGTTTTAAAAAGAATATAATGGACATGTCATGCCCAGAAAATTTCACAACACTCCACTCTATCCTCTTTCTCTTACATTCTTTCTGCCATCGTTTCCTCAACCTTAGCTGAGCCTCAGAGGAGGTGATATAGATAAATATAGGATAGAAGTTCTATTTAAGGCTAGGCACTCAACAGCCACTTATTCTCAATATTGACCAGTTATGAGTCTCTGCATTCACCACTGCCTGTTGCAGAAAACAAAACAAAGGCTTCTCTAACCAAACCTGACAGCATCACTAATTCAACAGCACAAGCACAATTATTGTGCACAATTTAGTGCACACTTCACATCCTTTTAGCAAAATCATCCGTAGCCTCTCTTCTAGGGCCCATCACCTCCCCAGTCACGTGCTTTTAACCAGGCTTATAGTATCAGATGTGATTTCCCTCTTGTGGAGCAGACCTCAATTTCAGTCAGGAGGTGGTTGGGAACCTCCAGAACAGACTTACCACTGGGTAAGGGTTACAGTAGGTACACTTTGCCTGGCAGGTCAGGAATGGAGCAAGTAGGAACCACCGCCCAGCACGACTACTGATGACAATTCTCCATCAGCAGTCTGCAGAGCATGCACCTTCTGGCACTGTGAATGCTAGCTAGCTGGAGGACACTTCTAGCTCTGTCTTGCCTTGATTTCTGTATGTCCTCTGGTCTCTTCTCTGATAACTTCACACACACACACACACACACACACTGTATTTTGATTATACTCACCCCTGCTACCCTCCCTTATCACTCTCCCACTCCTACTGAGACTCTTCTTTTTCCCGCAGTTACCTTGTGTGTGTGGGGCGGGGGGGTATGCTGTAGAGTTTAATTAAGATTGTGGATCAAGATTTACTTATTGGAATGACTTAACAGTGGTCGCACCATTGAAGAAAATTCTTCCCTTTTCCCAGCAGCCATTCATTAACTGTCTATCGCTCCTCAGAGAGGGGCGGTTCTCATGAGCCCCTCCCAATCCGTGCTGGAATGTTGACCCGTTTCATCTTATGTCAGTAACCACAGCTGCTGTGAGTTCATGAGCACAAAGGCCATGTCAAGTCCAGAGACAGCATTTCACAGCCCTCCTTCCCACCCTCAGGCTCTTACATGCTTCCTGCCCCATCTTCCTTGAAGTTCTCTGAACCTCAGACTTAGTTGTAGTTGGTGTGGGTGTCTCATTTGGGGCTGAGCGCTTCTCAGTCCCAGATCCTCAGCTCACTGGCCAGTCGTGGATCTCCACATCAGCTTCTGTCCACTGAAAAACAAAGCTTCTCACCGAGGCCAAGAGCAACACTATCCTGTGGGTCTAAACGTCTGCGTGTGTTTCTCTAGCGCAGAATGCAAATACACACAGTCTCTTCCCTGTGTGTCGTTGGCCTTAAATAATTGTTGAGAGCATGTCTGTGACACATCCAGTAAGTAGGATTAGTTCGGGAAACGCCACTTCATGCTCTTGATGGGAATTCTTGTAATAGGTCTCCCACCCTTGTTGTTCCCATTCTACACCATTCAGTCTTAATCCAAAGCAAAAACCGAAGCTTGTTACTTATTGTGAAAAGCAAAACAGCAGCAACCAAAACCCTACCAATGGCTTCTTTCGTCTTACCTGTCACCAAGCCAGTGTACAGTGCTAGTCATGAAGAGTGCTAAAGATGACCAAGGGATAAAGTTCAGTTTTACCAGCCAGGTGTTCAGGGTTGAGCTTGGACCCAGCGTACCTCACAGTCCTTCTACCTCAGTCACTGTGAACCCCTTTTCTGAACAACCTGATGTTGAGTGACTTCCCAAGCCAGAAATGCCTTTAATCCCAGCACTTGGGAGGCAGTTCAGGCCAACTTCTGTGAGCCTGGTCTTCATATTAAGTTCCAGTCCAGCCAGGGCTACCCTGTCTCAAAGACAAAAACAAAAAACAAAACAAAACAAAAAAATCCTGGTGGAGGGTTGCCTCCTTGCCTCGTCATTCTCCTGTCCATCCCTTCACGGACAATAATTCTCATGTGCTATGGAGCTGATTACTTTCTGCTGGGTATTATATGAAGTCCTCCTAGCACAATGGGAGAATAACGGAAGGTGGTTGATTAGGTGTTTCACCTCCTACATTCAATGTTCTAACGATTTCAGTATGTTCAATGCATGAATGAGTGATGTATTAACTCACTTCCTCTGCTCTGCAGACTTGGAGCTTCCCTATTTTGAAATCTCTCACTTGTAATTCGTTATCATAGCTGTCCAAATGGCAGGCGTCGGGATCAAAAACATTAATATCATCCTCTAATGAGACATCCAAAGCTAGCTTTTTCTTTGAAAAGCATTAGTGCTTATGCCAGATTCTTCTGATTTCCCTTCTTTTCCATTAACTCTGATACTAAATTGTTACTAGAGATATAAAAACAGTTTCACTTGAAGTAACATTAATTTTTCCTGCTAGGACATCTTCCTGTTGCAGAGCACTAAATTAGCACACTATTCCGCTAAAGACTCAAGTTTCCTTTCTTTTTTCATCGGAAGTCACTTCTAATTACTCTGCTTCTGAATGATCATTTAAGGCTATGAACGTTTTCAACTGGTGCTGAAGCAATCTTCACTGGTCATTGTTTCCTTAACAGAAAGCATCTGGGAAATCAAGTTTTACAGACTGCTAAGATTGACATTCGAACTGCAAGGCTGCTTTTTCATCTCGTTTCCTCTCTGGCTCTTGCGCTGGGGTCTGAATTCATCTAGAGTTCCTCTCCTTTCTTCACCGAGTTTGGTAACTGCAGCAATGTTGCACCAGACGAGCAGAGCGCTTGCAGTTCACTTCCTTCCCCTTATTATTAATGAATGTATTTAAAGGCTAGCCTCCTATCTCTACTCTTCTCTATTCTGAGGAGCAATCATTCACTACTTTGTCTTTTCTGATTTCTTTACTGGTTTAAAACTCATTCATTCATTTAAACCCACAAATCAACTCATTCATGGTAGGTTGTGTAAGAAGATCACCTTATCTCTTAATGAGATAAATACTTCCTGACACCAGAAACTATTTCTAGAGCCTGTCAGTTTCAGCTTATTTCTGAATCACCTACCATCCTGTAACATGATGTATGAATGGTTTCCACTGGCCCTAAGTTATTTATTTTGTTTTTTATATTTATTTTATTTTTTAATTTTATGTGTCTAGTGGATATTTTCTCTGCATGTATGTCTGTGCATCATGTGAGTGCCTGGCACCCCTGTAGATCAGAGGAGGGCATTGGATCCCTTGGAACTAAAGTTATAGTAATTGTTAGCTAGCCTCCATGTGGGTGCTGGGAATCGAACTCAAGTCCTTTGCAAGAACAAGTGCTCTTAACCACTTAGTCATTTTTCCAGCCTCCAGTTTATTTTATTTTTGAGACAGGGCTCGTTATGTAGGCCTGGCTGGCCTGGAACTCTCAGAGAACCACAGACTTCTGCTTCCTGGATGCTGGGGTCAAATGTGCTGGCCACCAAGCATTGGCCTTCTGAGTTCCTGGTGTTTTCTGATAACTCTGGAGAAGAGGTATGTGCTTGCATTTTAGTATTTAAATGTGGGTCATTTTCATAGATCTGCACACTGATGAGGCACAATTATTGCCCCCAGACCAATTGGGAAGCAAGTTCCTTTTATGAGTGATGATTCGTTTTCCCTGTTCTCATCTGAATGCTTTTGTGGAGTCAGGTTTTCACTCTGACCTCAAACCCAGACATTCTCTTTTGAGTAAAGCTGGAGATGTGGAAGGTGATGGAAGAGGCCTTAACTATTCAGAGAGCTTCGAAGATTTGACTGCAGAACCAAGCAAGGCCATAATAAAACTGGTCCAAAAATACAGACAAACTTTATCCTGAAGACTCTAGCTCACCTATTTAAAATACTTTCGAATACATTTTGCTCCTGCAGAAGGCTGTTAAAGGCCTGGGTGTGGGACCATGAGGCAGCATGTGCCCTTTGGCCAGAGTGACTTCAGGTGTCCTCCAGCTTCCTTCCTTTGGAATTATGATGGCACATGTCCACTCCTCAAGTGGACTTCTCTTGTCACTTCTGACTGATAAAACAACTCAGAGAAGCTGAGTAACTACACACTTGTTTCATCTGCTCCATGCTAGGAAATGTCTTTGTTTGGGCAGACCTATCCATTTAACAAAACTCCTGGAGACACTCACCAGTAATTCATTTAGTAAGAGTTAGGCTAAAGTACCTCAGGCCACGCAGCCCCTACAAACCCAGCAGCCTCATGAACTTCAGGTCGTGGTCCAGTTGAGTGCCACACTCTTAAGATAAGGTAGGGTCTCCCAATACCCCCATCATTAACTTGGCTGGCACACATCCGCAGGGACGTCTAAAGGGGATGTGGGCTGGGGACCCACTGAGATATGCTCATGGAAAGTTCCAGGTTCCCTGGTCCCCTCCTTAATGCCTTGGAAAACGATGGAGTGGTAGTTGGTTAAATGGTACCTTCAAAGTCTTCTAAAGTCTCAATAACAACAACAACAAAAAAAAGTAGAGCCAATGAAGAGCTGGCTAATGAGGCTGGAGAGATGGCTCAGTGGTTAAGATCAGTGGATGTTTTTCCAGAGGACTTGGGATTCAATCTTCAGCACTCCGATGACAACTCACAATTGTCTATAACTCCAGTTCCAGGGTGTCCAACATCTTCTTCTGGCCTCTTTTGGCTCCAGGCATACACTCGGTGCATAGACATACATGCAAGCAAAACAGCCATACAATAAAAATTTAAAAAAAAAAAAAGAGCTAGCTAAAGAACTGACCCCCAAATCCCCCTTGCGGCAAAGCCAGTAGTGGAGGAAATATCAGTCAGCAGTGAGGACTGAGAGTCAAGAATCCAGGCACAAGGGGAATTCTTTGCAGAATCTCTCTTCCCTCACAAAACACAGGAGCTGGTACCGGCTGTAAATACCGAACCAGGCTCTTCAAGTGGGCCTATGCAGGCCGATGGCACATGCCATACTAGACTCTTCAACACTTCACGGCTGACGTCAGTGTTTGTTACTGTGATTCTCATGCTACTGTGCTGGCTCCGAGCAGAGCTGAGCCACAGAACTGCTCGGATTTGAGCCGATGCAGCCTGACTGCCACACACAATCCTAGTCAGTCCTCTTTGTTGCCGTCTTCAGAAGCTCCATTGCCCACTGGGCAGTTTTCCAGTGGTGAGGACTCGGGGAGATCAGCTCTGGGAACCGGTCGCGTCTGATGGCCAGTGCAATTTCTGAGCCGCTTCTGTGAAAAGGCTAAATGGGAGGTTAGCCCCAGAGAAGCAGAAGAGAAGTATTTGGGTAGAGAAATAGAGAAGCTGCACCTGATCAGGCCTCCAGGAAAGAGGACCCTGCAAGAGGGGTAGGGCAGATCCTTGGGGGAAGAGCCAGCAACTCTGTCATAGCCAAGTGTCAGCAGGCCTCTATGTCGGCAACGAAACAGTTTTATTTCCCCTGACCTCTTCTCCCCGATGCTACTTCTTTCCCAGCTCTAAGTGAAGTCTGGTACCTTCACCACTGCCCTTTCAGCCTCTTGGTTACCCCAGTTTATCGTGTCAGCAATTTAAGCATCCAGTTGAGGATAACAGTCCAAGTTGCAGTTTCTCCTCCCCTTTGAATGAGGCATGTCACTGACAGGGAGGCTAGCTGCAGAGTGGAGGTACGATCTTGCTGACTTCCTGCCTTTTCTGTGGCCTCTCTTTGTGCTCACTGAAGTTGCCGTCTTCTCGGGGGGAGGGCAAGAGTCCAGAAGAAGAGGGATAAAGAGTGGCCCAGTCGTAGATGGCATGTCCTAGTATGACCTGGCATTGTTGCTTAGACTGTAGCAGTGCTCTGAGTAGCCTCCCTTTTTCATACCCCAGTGAGGGAGGTTGCCTGGGCATTGTTCTGAACTGCGATTCTAGCCCTATCTACTCCACTTACCAGCTGACAAGTGTCCACACACATCGGCCACGTTTTCTCAGCCTGCCCGTCAGCTCTGGTACTTTATCAGCCCACTGGCTCGGTCCTTGGGGAAGTCTCTCCC
Source organism: Dicrostonyx torquatus (assembly GCA_028555095.1). NCBI lineage: Eukaryota > Metazoa > Chordata > Mammalia > Rodentia > Cricetidae > Dicrostonyx > Dicrostonyx torquatus. Next base: position 18,072,854 of record JAQHUG010000001.1, on the reverse strand, counting down.
AGGACATTTTTTTCTTCTCTGCACTCTTGTCTACCTTTTCTGTCATCTCCAGCAGGAGCTTCAGCTTCTTGCCCTGGGATTCCTCCAGTCTTTCATACTCCAGTGACATCTCATGTTTTACAAGACACTGGCAACATGTCTAACACTAGCCCCAGAGTAGGCCTCAGACTCTGCAAATCGTGAGCAGGGGTCCTCCACACATTCTGGGAAATAAGGAGGCCGCTATTGTGCTGTTCTGTTGCAGGCAAATGAATCAGGGAGGTTCACCTTGCCTCTGATCACCCCAGACATCAGAAGAAAGTACTGTCTCACCACACGAGGTTCTTGGTGGAGTATGGTGATGCCATGGTGGGTGGTCCAGAGACCTTGTCTGATTTATTTCTTCCTTTTTTTAAAAATGTATTTTCTTTTATGTTCATAAATATTTTCCTGCATGTATGTCTGTGTGAGGGTGTCAGAAGCCCTGGGACTGGAGATACAGACAGGCGTGAGCTGTCATGTGGGTGCTGGGATTGAACCCTGATCCTCTGGAGGAAGAGCAAGTGCTCTTAACTGCTGAGCCATTTCTCCAGCTTCATGTCTGATTTCTCTTTAAGAGAAAAGTCTAGGAAAGTTGAGACATGAGAAGTTGCTTAGGCTGGAACAAAGAGATTCAGGAAGGCAAAGTAATATCCTATATCAAATCCATGGCCACTTCTCAATACCTATTGATCGCACAGAGAGGTATTCATCCAGAAGGCTCTCAGTCCAGGAAACTCTCGTTCCTAGGGCCCATTAGAGCCTGGAATCTGAATAACTTCCTGTTTCTGGGGAAGACAGATGAATGGCCGAGCTTTCACGGGTATCTCATGAGGCCTGTACTGAGAAAGAAAGGCGGTTGTTAGATGGCCTGGACCCAGGTGGTCAGTTCACCAGTTCAGAGGAGAAACCTTGACTCCAAGGCAGTATGAAACAGCACTGAGTTTTGACAACCACAGGTATCTGCATCTAATTTGTCAGGTCCAAAAGTGTATTGTTGTAGGTGTGTGCATTTGTGTGGTGGTTGGAGGTCGACAGGTGTTTTTGTCCACTGCTCTCCACTTAAGTTCCTGAGGCAAGGTCTTGTTGAAACCAGAGCTTGCCAATTTGACTAGTCTAGTTAGCAAGCTTGTCTTGGATCCCCTGCCTGTGCCTCCAAACAGCTGGGGTCACACGTGTGCTTCTATACCTACCTGGCCTTTCTGTGGGTGCTCAGCATCTGAAGGACCTCAGGCTTGACTCAGTAGCCCTCACTAATATGTTCATCTTGGCTTTGCCGTCACCTCCTCTGTGTTCCAGAACCATTTGGAAGCAGGTGGCTCTCCACCCTAGGTACATCAGTGTGTTTCTTAAACTGGAGTTCTCTTACCTCACCTGGTATACTTACAAAGTCAGGAAGTCAATATTACTAAGACACTAGATAATCGACAGGCTTGGTTCACTTTTCTATTAACTCAATAATCATCTTTACAGAAAAAGAAGGTCCTAGTTCTAAGTGACATCTGCTGGTTGTCTTTGTTTTCTTCTAATCTGAGGCAGTTCCTCAATTCTTCCATGTCTTTCTCAATCTTGATATTTTTTAGTTGAAAAAATAGTTAAATAATTTTCATACAATATATTCTAGTTACACTTTCCCCAATCCCTTCAAGATCCTCCCTGCCCCCACCCAACTACATGTCCCTTCTCTCTCTAAAAAACAAATACAAGCAAAACCACAAGAAACACACCCACCCACCCCCCACAAACCCACAAGAACAAAAAAAAAATGGGAACCAAAATATACAAACAAAAGACCATTAAGACAAAAACCGCCCAAGTTGCATGATGCCTGCACTGGAGTGTGATTTATACACCCACTGAGACTCCGTTAAGGAAAGCTAACTTTTCCTTTGCAAGCCGGTATCAATCACAGACAGCTTCTTGGTTAGGTGTGGGAGCCCACGTCCACGCCCATTTCCAAGTGCTGGGAGCTCATCTGACTTGAACCTGTGCATACCCTGCACGTGCTGGCACAGTCACTGTGCGTTCATGTGTGCGTCTATCCTGATGTGGCTTACAATCTTTCTCATCTTCTTTGTAGGCCCTGAGCCCTAGGGCGGGATGGGGTTGAAAACATCCCATTTAGGACTGAGTCTTCTAAAGTCTCTCACTCTCTACACACTGTCCAGTTATGAGTCCCTGTGTCAGCTCCCCTCTCCTGCAAGAAGAAGCCTTTCTGATAACGGTGGAACAAGACACTGACCTGTGAATACAGCAGAATATTGTGAGAAGTCTTTCATTTCTTTAGCAAAGCAATAGCATTTGGCTTTCTCCCAGGCCCATTGCCTATCCAGTCTCAGGTTCTTGGCCACCTCAGCTGTGTCAGGCATGAGTTCCATCTCATGGAGTTGGCCTTAAATGCAATCTTGAGCCACTATTGCACCAGCATATCTCGTAGGCAGGTCACCACGGTAGGTCACAGGGTTTATAACTGGGTTGATGACTGCTCTTCTATGGTAGCATGCAGAGTGCCTTCCAGTACCATGAATGCTACATGGTACGGGTGAAGCATCTAGTTTGGCAAAGCTTGATACTCTCAATGGATTCATGTCACTTGTTTTGTGAAATGTCTCTGAGTTTCTGTCACACGTTTTTTGGCCTGAGAGAAGCCTTGTCAAGATTAAAATCTTGCTCACAGCTTAGATGTATATTCATAACTCAGCTTCCCATAAAGTATTATAGCCATATGAAACTTTGATTCACAGAAAGATGAGGAAGAAGGCAGGGCTGGAGAAGGCTACATTGAAGGTTAAGTTGATATGATGTCCTCAGAGAAACTTCAGGCATTAGAGGCCACCAAACCTTGGGCCACTGTTCCTGCACAGACCACAGGATCTGTGCACACAAGCCATGTAAACTGGATATTATTCTTGACTGGTAAGTTTTACAGTTTGGCTCTTTGACTCTCCAGGGGATTTTAGTTATCTAATGTGTTTAAAGCAGTCATTTTGTACTAAGCAAGGGTTTCGATTGCTTCAAATAAAGTGAGGTACATCCGTGCACTATCTGTGCTGATTGTCTGCAATCCCCTAAATGAGCCTAGTGTCTATCCAGGGCACTCCTGTGTCCACACAACTTCCCTCTGTACCGCTTTCCATCCAAGTCTCATCCCTCATGGGCACAGTTAGGAGACCTTAGTCTGTAACTAACAGAAAAGTGTTCAGAAATGTCTTAAGCAACTATTTTTTGGCTTTTTTTTTCCATAGAGAACTGTTTACTGTTACAAAAATTAGAAAAAGAACTACCATACAATTCTTCACTTCTGGGTAAAGAAATTGAAAGCAGGGTCTTGAAGAGATGTTTGTTCATTAATCTCCACAGCAGCATCATTCACAGGAGCCAAAAAGTGGAAGCAGCTAAGCACCCACTAAAAGATGAATGGAAAAACAAAGCGCAGTGTAGACATACAACGGAATGTTACTCAACTGTAAAAAAAGGAAGTTCTGACACATGCTATAATGTGGACATTGTACTACGCGAAATAAGCTTGTTACAAGACACAAGCTGTGATTCTACTCATATGTGGGACCTAAGGGTTCAAGTTCATAGAGTCAGAAGTAGAATAGGATTTTTCAGGGCCTGGGTGAAGGGAGTAATAGGGAGTCACTGTCTAATGGGTAGAGTTTGAGTTTTTACATAGAAAGAACTCTGGAGTGGATGCTGATGAAGCTGTAGGACAATGTGAATGATCTCTGAACTATATGTTTAAGAGTATCTTGAAAACATTTAATTTTATTTTACACATGTGAATGTTTTGTCTGCATGTATGTAGGTGCATACAGCGCCTGCAAAGCCAGAAGAAGGCTTATACCCCTTGTCACAGTGGTTGTGAGCCACCGTATGGTTGCTGAGAACCTAACCTGAGTCCTCTGAAAGAGCAGCATGAGTCATCTCTCCAGCCCCAATGTAACATGAGAGTCCTGCTTGTTGGGGTTACTGTCCCACCCAGTACCCCACAGCTGGCAAGCCCCAAAGAAAAATCACACAGAGAGTCTACATTAGATTATTAACTGATTGGCCCATTATCTCAGGCTTCTTACTAGCTATTATAACTTATATTAACCCATCTATGTTAGCCACATGGCTCGGTACCTTTTCTCAGCTGGGCAGCTTACATTGTTGCCT
>JAQHUG010000001.1:18046227-18067192 GCA_028555095.1 Dicrostonyx torquatus | reverse complement strand
TCTTGCAAGCAGAGCAGACCTGAGAATTTGCTGCTACCAAGAAAAAATGCTTTATTCTTTCCCAAGCTTTCTCAGGCTTTCTGTGGATGCGGTTATCCACGTTGGGCACCGTTTTGGGATAGTTGCTATTAATTTCTCCCAGACACCAAGATAACACATTTTATGTTATATGTATTTTTAAAATTAGTGGGGGAGAAAAGAAAAGAAAAAGAAATCATTGAGGTTGCGGTGCCTCTAGGGAGTTAGCATCTTTGTAGTCTTCTTGCCTTTGGTTTCATAGTCACAAGATGGCTGTTGTAGCTGGAAATACCTACATCTGGTAGTGGAGTCCACTGACCAGGATTTCCCCATGAAGACTCATGATCATTCTGAATGTATGAACTGTCTTAGTCTAGTCATTGTTAGTGGGCCTGAAGGCAGGCACCTCATCATCAGGTAACCTGCATTGCTTGTTATCAGGTGGTCTGGATCAAAACAATGTTTTACTGTGAGAGAGGGGATCAGTATCCATGAAGTCAGAGAGTTCTGTCCACCACAGCATGTCTACCAATGATTTCGTCTATATTCAACTGAAAATACTTTGATACATTTACTGTCCAAGGTTAATTTTCTGAATCTGCCTCATAGACCCACCTCTTCTTCCTCTGGGCTAGTATAATACCCTGTGTACACAGACGTTGCCTGCAGTGCTCATCGCAGACTCACAAGTCCTCTTTGTTCAGCTGTGTGTGCAGTTCTCAAAAACTGGACAATGCACTTGACTCAGATGTACATGGGAAGCAAAACAGACACAGGAGGCACCAACTGAATGTTTAAGAATGAGTGCACGAACAAAGACATGAGGTGGGATGCTCAGAGAAGCTGCTAACATACGTGTCAGAACTCTGGGAAGAGAAACCAGAGCTCATCCCAGAGCCAGAGGGGTCAAGCAAGAGCTTTGCTGAAAGTTTGGGGGCAGAGGGAAGGCAAAGTGTCAGAAGTCAGGTGAGGAAGAAGACAGGGAAAGAGGCAAGGTCTGTGGTTTGTCGTCCTCACCCTGGGCTGGGCTGTGTGTCACAAGCAACTCTTCTTTGGCAGTGAGGGCAGAGGAAGACAGAAGCTCACTGGCCACACACTGTTGTTAGCAGTGGCTTAGATCTAAACATCTTCCGCTTTTGTGGGTTGTTGCAGAATGTAAGGAGAGTGAATACAAAGTTGTAAGCTACTTTCAGACTTTGTGAAGCAACCTCTAGGCAACCTTAACATTCTGTGGCTACAAATGAGTCCAAAAGTTGTCCATCTTGCCACTACCTGCCCAAATAATTCAACCTCTCCTCAGTTATTGATTCCCAGGAGAGTCATGGGGTTGCAATTGGCATCTTGGGGTCGGGTTGTATGACATGAGGTGGATGGAGTGGCTATGCTCTTCCTTTCCTGCTCTGGTTTCTTGTGTCACATAATGGGACTGCCACTGTTTTGTGATGCCTGCTATGAGAAGGTAAAGACCCAAGCCAAGAGCATCATGTTTCAGAACCCATGGGGTATCCAAGTATCAGCAAAGCTGGCAAGAATGCTCACTCTTCCGTTTCTAGGCCCAAAGTGGCACTTTGCGGGTTGGAAGACTTGCAAAATAGCTCTCAGCTCCAAGCCTTCCCCATTCTCACCATCAGGACTCAACTGGTCTAAGATGCTAGGCTGTAGGTGTGACTTTTGTGTCACAGTCAAAGTGACCAGTATTCCCCAACTTCCCGCTTATGTGTTCCAGGCTCCTTGGCAGCTAGGGCTGGTTGCATGAGTCAGTGAGACTTGAGAGGGAGCCTGCTTTGATCTTCCAGAAGGCTTTGTATTCTTCACTAGAAACAATACATGGACTGTCACCATTTCTCCTTTCGCCCTGTCATCTTCCTTTGTTAAACGAGGACAAACACCTGAAAATTCCACAGGCATCTTGTGATCACAACGAAAAACTCAAAAGAGCCCTGACTCTGAAATCCGTACTGCTATGGACCCATTTCTCCAGGCTGTTTGGGGAGAGAGAGGAGAGAGAGAGAGAGAGAGAGAGAGAGAGAGAGAGAGAGAGAGAGAGAGAGAGAGAGAGAGACTGCTTCTCTAAGTCACCATCTGTCAGTTACTGAAGCACCAGGCATCCTCCTCTTGGTTACACCTTTAACCTCTGCATATTATGTGCTGATGCTGTGATCATCTCATAGGAGCCAAGTTGTTCATTCACAAATCACCTGATGGACGATGGTCTGGAGTCTTCAAGGGTGGCCCTGCCTACTGTTCATTGTTAGTGAAGGAAAGAGGTAGGTCTCCACCAAGGGCAGTAAAAGCAATAAATGTAGCTGCTTCTGATGGCGTTGGTGCTGGACCAAGTCTGCTGGCAATTGTCCTCTGGCCATGTGCTCTGCCTTTGGACCCTTGACTTAATATGTCCCTATAGAGAAATACAGGGACTGGGAGTGAGCCAGTTCAGTATCTTGGCCCTCATAGATGAGATGTTGGTATTTATTTCCTAAACATAGGACTGCATTTCAGAGAAAAGACAAGGGTATATAAGCAAAAAAATTCGGGATTTGGATAAATTTGTAGCCCATTAAAATAATTGATCCAGTGGCCACTAAAACTGTTTTTGCTGTTTTTAAAGCTATATAGTTTAGATTTCTAGGACTGAAGCCTAGGGCTGTTTGCATAGAGACAGAGAGGGCTGATGGGAACCCAGGCAGAGATTAGAACAAAACTTTAAAATTCAATATGCCACCGTTTCCTAACACCTTACCCCAGTAATCCTTAGTGAATATATACCTACAACGAAGTAAAGCCAAGGGCTTAGTCCCTGTGCGGAAGTATGTGGGAGGGACTGGGCAATGAGCTGGATTCTGAGAATTCTCTTTAGAGAGCAAGGGATGCAGAGAAGCCATAATTGCCCACTGCAATTATGACAGCTGTTCCATCTGGTGTGCTTGTTTTCTCATACTGGTAACAGCCAAGGAGATGGCTCAGCAGTGTTCAGATCCCCAAAACCCACAAAAATGCTGGGCAGCCATGGCAGCCTGCCTATGATTCAGCTCTGGGAAGGTGGAAGGCTGAGGTAGGGTATCCCTGAAGCAAGCTGACTAGTTAGACCAGTGGAAATGGAGTAACGTGGGGAGCAGCCAAGGAAGACTCCTGAGGTAAGCCTCAGGCCTCCACACACATGCAAACACATACAACATATGCATAGATATCCGAAAAGATTTTCTATAACTTTCCTTTTTAAAAATTATTTTCCCTTTACAAGATCTGGAATTAAACAGGAATTCGTCCACATTAATGGCTTTTATGATCCCAATTCTATTTAGATTACCAGATAAGAACTGACATGAGGGACTAGTAAAGACACCTGCTGCCAAGACTGACAGTTTGAGTTTGATTTCCAGGACCCACCTGGTAGAAGAGAAACTACTCCCCAAAGTACTCATCCTTGGACCTCCACAAGCACCATGTGCCTGTGATCGTGTGCTCCCCCTCCCCCATCTCTGTGTTCTCTCTCACATATACACACACCAAATAAAAATTGTTTTTAAAAGAATATCACAAGTATGAAAGAATGTTTAAAATGAGAAAAGCTGTCTTCTATTTTTGTCATTAGAAAGAGATGTAAGGAAACAGACATTTCTTGGCCAGGCTTCTACCTGGGACGCTTTGCTGTGGAGGGCCGTGTAATATAGTGCAAGATGCTTGGCAGTGCTTCAGCCTCTGCCCATATGACACTGACATGTCTTAGCTTTATCTCAGACAATGGAAAATGTCTTCAGGAGCTGGAGATGTAGGTCAGTTGTCATAGTGCTTGCCTGGCATGCAAGAGACCCTGGGTTCAATGCCCAGAGCTGCATAAATCCAGGAGCAGTGGCACGCCTGTAATCTCAGCACTCAGGCGGAGGCAGAGGAGCAGAGTTCAAGGTCATCGTCGGCTAAATAACAAGTGTGAAGCCTGTCTGGAATACATCAGACCATGTCTCAAATGTCACCCCCCACTCCAGTTGAGAGCCTTTGCTCTAGGTTAGTCTTCTGTTACATAGCTTCAGGGCACAATAGTTGTCACAATCTCTGCATTGGTGACTGAATGAGGTTCAGAGAAACAGTCTCGATAGGAACTCCCTTAAAATCTCAAGGAATAGCAAAGATGCGAGAATGGAGTCCATAGCAACTCCTATCCAAATCCATCTTTGTTTTCTCTGAAGTGCAGCAGTAACTGGCTCTGTCATTTCTATGTGCCTGTCTTCATCTCCCACTCCGACACCTTTGGACACATTTTGTGTCCTCTGTTCTCTAGAGGCTCTTTGAAGACAAACTCGTCATTTCTGTGTTTCTCCTTAGAATCCACTCCCGTGGCCTATCTATTTTTAGCCTCCCTCCCATTCCCTTCAGTTTGCACCCAAAAGCCCAAAGAGCTGGTCTGGGCCCTCTTCTGCACAGTTGCCTGTGGGTGGATGGGAGGAGCTGAGCAGCCGGAGCAGCACCCGAATTAGCAGCAGGGAGGAGGATGAGAAGGGCTGGCAGCGCTCTCTCGTATGTGAGGAAGGCTGCAGAGTTTTGTCACCCCGCTCACAGATGTGCAGAGATGGCATGCTATCTTTGTTTCTCAAAATTACTTTCTCCTTTCTGAATCTCCAACCATAGAATAGAGGGGGGCATTTGAATAGATGCATCCAGTAAATAGTCCATCTTGCCATCTTTCTTCTTCTTCTTTATCTTTCAGAGATGGTATTTGGATCTGGGGTGGACGTTATGGCTAAGAGATTCTTTGGGGATAGAGAGAGGATGGGCTCTCTGGTCCACTCCTAGCTCCTATGCCTTTGCTGAATTTTGGTAGGTGGGTGGTCTGACTGTTCCCTGTGCTCCGCTGTGAGGGTGAGACCGATCCGTTCCTAGGCTATCTGTATGCACCTGCTGCTGAGGCAGGGTCTCCTCAGGGCCACTGCCTGTGGCCTGGTCCTCCCTGGCCTGGAAGGACCTGCATGCATTCATTCCCTGATGACTCAGTGCTGCTCTGGCTGGGACTTTGACCCCACATCTTCCATCTGGCTCTTCACCAGAGTGTCCACCCCCACCTTGCTAGTGACTCACCTTTCTCCCATGATGTTTGGCACATGGAGGCCTGTTGGCTCTCAGCTCAGTCAGCTCAGCTGTTTTCCTTCTGTGGTCCTGCGGGCATCATACTCAACTCTTCTCCCTAAATAACCTTGTAGCCACTCTGAGGGGTAAGGTAGCATGGCAGGTAGGGCCTCCCAGAGCCCCAAAGATGGGGTCTTCAGGAGCCCTCTACTTTCCCCCCACCAAGCTGATTTAGGCAGGGTCAGGAGAAGAGAGACAATACGTCAGCTGGTGACCTCCCTCATCTTTCTGTTTCTTCCCACAGAGTTTAGTGGGATCAGCAGGGTAGGTTGTCCTCTTTCTGTCTGTTTCAGGACTTCTGACAGAAACTCCATGATTAACTGACCCTGTTGCCAAAAAGCAAGGAAAAGCAGTCTGTGACGAGGTAGCATACTTTCTCTCTTACAAAGTTCAACTGTTTAAGCTACCATTTGGCTAAAGCGTCTGCAAGTTCTATTTAGTAGATGACTTTAACTTTTCCTTCTCCGGTTTCCTCTTTCTTAGCATTTCTCCTATAACTGCTCTAAGCCTTACTAAGGCAACTGGAAGCCCCTAGAAGTCTGAAGGCGGGAGGATCAGTATATGATAAGTGAGGAAGGAGACCACATGCTCTGACATTTCACAACTGTTTTTCCACCATGCATATCTTTATAGTTTACCTACCGAACACCATGCTGTGAGCCTTCAGGCTGAGACCACAGCCCATCTGTCCAGGCGGTGTGGAAGAAGTCCAGATGCCCACACAAGAACTAGAACATCAGAACAACTGCTGACAGACTGGAAGGGGTTGCTCTGCCATCCTCAAGTCCGGCGCCTCAGGACAAGCATCTCCCCAATGTGGGGAATGTCCTCACAAACCCAGTTAGGCCAGGTTCTTTGAAGAGAGACTTCTTCAGAAGGTTAGCAAAACGAAGTCTTTATATGGAAGGAAAAACACAGGGATAACAATCTTTTATTTTTCATGTAAGTTTGTTTAAAAAGAATCACTGTTTGTGTTTTTATATCATTAGGGTTTCTGTTGTTTTTAAAAAGATCTTTTTGCAGCCAGAGAAATGGCTCAAAGGTTAAAAGCACTGGTGGCTCTTCCAAGGACCCAGGTTCAATTCCCAGCACCCATAGGGCAGCATACAGTTGTCTATAACTCCAATTCCAGGAAATCTGTCACCCTCACACAGATACACATGCAGGCAAAACACCAATGCACATGGAATAAAAATAGAAAAAGGACCTTTACGGGTTGTGGGGATGGTTTGGCAGTTACAGCTCGTGTCGTGCAAGCAAGAGTTTGAGTCATCAGCACCCATGCAAATGCCAGGAGGGTGAGAGGCCCTCCCCAACCTTCCCCCCCACTCCTTGTAATTCCAGCCTGGGAAGGTGAAGACAGGATTCCTGGAACAAGGCAAAACTAGCCTTATCATCCAGCTCTGGGTTTGACTGAGAGACCCTCCCTCAAAGACTACAGTGGAAAAACAAGAATAAAGCGGAAGAACGATGAGGAAGATTCCTGATATTAACCTTGGGCCTACATACACACACACACACACACACACACACACACACGCCCGCCCGCACGCAAAAGCCCACATGTATCTGAATATGTATATACACATGCATACTACATCCACATCCACATAAAAGAAGAAAAAGAATCATTTTTCAAAAAGACTTTTAGCATCTTTTTAAAAAGGCGACTTTTAGAGAGGATATTACTTATGGACAAGTGCAAAATCCATCTCAGACAGATGCAATGCATGGAGCAAAGGCCAGGAAGGGGGATGGCTGATGTCTCCAGTGGTGGCAGGTGGCCGTCTCTGTCCACAGGGCTTGTGCGAGGCAGGACTGGAAGGCACTTGGAGCAGGCGCTGGAGATGTGAGTGACAGGACAGGATAAGAGAGCAGCAGGGCAGCTTTGAGACAGTCCGGGTTTCTGACTGCTTCATAAGAAAGGGCCCAGCAAGAGGAAAATCATTGTTTCAGAAATTCAAAACCACAGGCTAGCATGCAGCTTCTGGTGGAATTCCTGCACTGTGAGGAGGGGAGGCTAGAGAGGAAGGAAAGCCCATTGAGAGAAAGCTGGAATCCATCCTAGACTTAGGTGACGTATAATGCTGTGTCTCCTAGCAACCATGAAGAGAAGGGTGATTTTTTTCGAGGGTTGTAGACAGTTCTTGATAAACAGACTTCTAAACATTTTTGACAACTCTCTCTCACCTGCACAGAACTCAGGCTGCCTTCCCACAGCTCTTCTGCCTCGATTTATCTTGTCTTGATATCTGCAGTGTCCTTTCCATTTGAGCCTCTTACCACAAACTGTGACAACTTTGTTACCAGGAGCTCTCAGCAGCCCGTTTTCCCACTATGATAATGTGTGTAGGAGCAGGGTCCCCATTTCCCTCACTGCTGTCACTCCAGTGCCACACTGGGTCTGACACGGGAGTCCTCCAGAGACTTGCTAGAGAAAGATGTGAACGAATAAGGGAGCGATTGAATCACCCTTGCTGAGAGTGCTTTATTAAGGGCCTTCTTGGGAGAGATCCCCTGGGGATTTTTTGTTTTGCTTTTTAAGTATATAGAATGAGCTTGCAAATTGATGTTCCATCCTGGCCTGTCCCATCCTGGTAGCTAGCTCTCTTTCCCTTGAAGCCTGGCGCTAGCATAGTGCCACCTGTTGGATCACACAGAAAAGCCAGCCTTTTATACAATCACATTTTTCCTTTACAAAAAGAAACATGTAATCTCACTTGAAAATCTCATCTAGAATCTTCTTTGGTCTTTAAAATTTTTAATATTCAGGACATTGCTTTCTCTGTTTAGTTTACTGTTTTCCTTTAAAAACTAACTTTGTTTTGCCTAATGGTCCATTTTTCAGATAAATCATATTAAATTGTGAAACACCTCTTATACAAAAGTAGTTAGGGAGTACAGTATTACTAAGATTACCTTATTGCCACACATGGATCTCTTGATGTTTGTGGTAGAAACACATGCTACAGCAAAAATATTGATACAAGACTGCCGAGCAGCAACCCCAGAGGCACGCAGTCACTCCTGGAAACGTTTGTTATACTTGAAAAACTGTGAGGACAACAGTTGATAGAACCATGGCTAAAGACATTAGTGATTGTACTTTACAGATGAGCCATCTCTGAAATTAAGAGAAAACATATTTATACCTCAGCCATCTTGTCTACCTTAGGACTCAGCCATGCTATCTCTGTCTCGTGCTATGACTTTCACCACGTGACATTAAAAATGGAGGTGTTGCTGATTTGTCTTTATTTCTGGACAGACAGTCAAACTTTTTAGAAGCCTTGGGTTTTTGTGTTTGTTTTGTTTTTAATTTCTTTTTCTGGTTACCGGTTCCATAACCAGTTCTTGGCAGCAGGATCTTCTCACGGTCCTGCTTTTGGTGATGTTTAGTGGTTTCAGGGGAAAGTGTGTATGGTTCTAGGGTTTGAACCCTGAACTTATGTACACGCTGGAGGAGTACTCTACCACTGAGTTACATCCCCAGCCCTTAGAAAGCTGTCCCCCATCACCTTTTTTGTGATATTTTTAAAACAAATAGCCAACTTTTATGTATCCATAATCACCCTTTTCCTTGGTGTTAATTTCTTTCCTGGCTATCCCGAACTCATTGGGTAGACCAGGCTGGTCTTGAACTCAAGAGATCTGCCTGCCTCTGCCTCCCAAGTGCTGGGATTAAAGACGTGGCATGCACCTTCATACCCAGCTAATCCTTTGTGGTAATTTCTATCTTCTTTCCTGTCAAGATATCAGGTACATATGTGCTTGGTTTTATTTTGTTTTTATGATTTAACTTTTTCAAGTGATTTTTTGAAATTTACTTAGGTATATTATTGAAGCAAACTTCACCTATTTCCTGCAAGTACAACCTCAGCACCTTTTGCTTAATAGACTATTTGCTTTTCCATGATCTTCTAGATACTGTCAGCTGTCAAGGTGACTCAGCCCAGAGTTATCTGAGGGAGTCTCAGTTGGGGGATTGCCTGAATCAGACTAGCCTGTAGGCAAGCCTGTGGGAAGACCTTCTTGACTGCTAATTATGTAGGAGGGATCAGTCCACTGTGGGCGGTACTATCCTTAGGCTGTAGAAGAAATCTAGCTCAGCACCAAGCTAGGAAGCAAGCCAGTAAGCAGCTTTGCTTTGGGTACTGGCCTCTCCTCTCACAGTGCCTGCCCTGGCTTTCCTCAGTGACGGACTGTAATAATAAACCCTTTCTTCCCATTTTTGTCACAGTGTTTAGTACATGACAGAAATCAAACTAGAGCACATGGGATGTGTAGTTGGTTGTTTTTCACTCTTTTACATTTTGGGGGACCCGCCACCCAGCTCCGAATAAATCCATGTGCAGGCTTATTATTATTTATAAATGCCGGCCTTAGCTTGGCTTTTATCTAGCTAGTTTTTCTTTCTTTTTTTTTTTTAAGACAGGGTTTCTCTGTAGCTTTGGAGTCAGTCCTGGAACTAGCTCTTGTAGACCAGGCTGGTCTCGAACTCACAGAGATCCACCTGCCTCTGCCTCCCGAGTGCTGGGATTAAAGGCGTGCGCCACCACCGCCCAGCCAGTTTTTCTTATCTTAAATGATCCTGTCTACCTTTTGCCTCTGGGCTTTTACCGTTCTCTATTTCTGTATTTCTTTTCTTTTTACTCTATGGCTTGCTGTGTATCTGGGTGTTTGGCCCCTGGAGTCCTCTCCCCTTCTCCTTTCTTTTTCTCCAGTCTCCTCTTCTCAGATTTCTATTCCTATTTATTCTCTTTGCCTGGCAGCCCTGCCTATCCTTTCTCCTGCCCTTCAGCTTTTTATTAGACTGTCGTAAACCACCTTTTGGGGTGACTTTTGCTGTGATCCTATCCACAGTGGGTTCATACGTTCAAGGGTAGGGGTGTGTGGATTATAAATGTTAGGTAGGAGGAACAGAGATTAAATAGAAGCACAGAGACATAAGATAGTACCAGGAGGGTAAATCAGCAAATACTGAGTGCTGAATTCACCCATGTTTAATTTTCATATGCTTTTATACCCCAATACAAACGGGGGGCAGAGGGGGAGAAGGCAAAAGACTGTTTTAACATGACACAAAGGACAACCAGAACAGTTACTTCCTTCCATATTTGAGATATCAAGTCATTATTTCCTGAGTAAAGCATCTGATGTCTTGGGCAGGAATATGCAGTGAGCCCACTTTAAGTATCCTGTAAGCAGCCACTCCCTATGTCAAACCTCCTATTTTAAAAAAAGGAACAGAAGTATGCTCAAATTCTTTGACCTTTGATCAGGGAGGAGCAGATCCACCTCTATGGACCATCTTAATGTCCAAAACACCAAATAGCCACACCCTGGGTCAGGGTGTGTAGTCACATTTTGAGAGAGCAAAGATAAGCTCTAACTCTCTGCCCTCCAGACAAGGTGGAACAGGTTCACATCTTTGTGTGTCCCAACATTAGACCAATCAGGTGTTTTAGACAGACAAAGTAACACAGCTTCACAGAGTTAAACAAATGTAACATAATGAATGCAACACATCTTTGCAATCATTAAACAAATATTTCACAGTATATACACATGTAACACATCTTTTTTTTTTTTTGGTTTTTTGAGACAGGGTTTCTTTTTTTTTTTAAATATTTATTTATTTATTATGTATACAACCTTCCTTCCATGTATGCCTGAAGGCCAGAAGAGGGCACCAGACCTCATTACAGATGGTTGTGAGCCACCATGTGGTTGCTGGGAATCAAACTCAGGACCTTTGGAAGAGCAGGCAATGCTCTTAACCACTGAGCCATCTCTCCAACCGAGACAGGGTTTCTTTGTGGCTTTGGAGCCTGTCCTGGAACTAGCTCTTGTAGACCAGGCTGGCCTCGAACTCACAGAGATCCGCCTGCCTCTGCCTCCTGAATGCTGGGATTAAAGGCCTGCACCGCCACTGCCTGGCCATGTAACACATCTTTAACTAATATTATACAACAGGGTTGTGTTCTTTACATTATTATAAACTAATCTGATGCATGAATACAAATTTATGGCTTTCACTTTGTTCCCTGAAGCACCCTACTAATTATTGCTCTGATACCATAGTTTTAACCATGATAACTATTCCATACCTTTTTGTTTGCTTGCTTGTTTTAGGTTTTTCTGAGACAGTTTCTCTACACAGCTCTAGCCATCCTGGAACTATATAGACCAGGCTGACCTCAAACTCACAGAGATCTGCCTGACCCTGTCTCATCACAGGCGCCACCACACCCAGCTAGTTTCATATCTTTTAGTATATGTCTTCATTACTATTTCCTTTAGAATGCTTTATGCCCTTTCTTTCTTGCCCTTCCTTCCACATGAACTGTTAGGATCACTTTGCCATTTCCTAAAGCAGAACTGCTGGATTTTGATTTACTGCCTCTTATGTCTTCTATTCAGCAAGTTTTTTTCTTTCTTTTTTAAGCACCAATACAAAGAAGCTGCAAAATGTTGACACAAATAATGCCTACTACACTTATAGACATAGCATTCCTTTTATTTACAAAGCACTTGAAAGGATCAATTTCAATCATTCATGCCCATCAAATATTTTCTAAATGCTTGAACCACAAGTCAGTTAAAGTTGGTTCAAATAGGGGAAATTTTTATGGTAAAAATAAAATGGTGCAGGTCCCCAAGTGGCAGCAGTGGGCAGTGGGTCCCAAGACTATGGCAGGCCATGAAGGCAGTGGGTCCCAGGCAGGGTGAGAGACAGAGACCTAGGCACACCATGCAGAGAAAGTGGGTATTTATTTAGTGGGTTATGGAGGGGAAAGGGAAAGGTGGGAAGGGGAGAAGGGAGAAGAGCAGAGAGAGAGAGAGAGAGAGAGAGAGAGAGAAACAGAGAAAGGAGGGGGAAAGGGAGAAGGGAGTGAGGCAGAAGCTGCCTCTTTGGAAGAGAGACAGAAAGGAGCTCAGGCTAGAAGCAGAAGGAAGATCTGCTTGACTCAGCAGATTGGGGAGGGAGTGGGCAGGACTTGTCTCTTAAAGGGACAGGACAGGCCATTACATTCCTATCTCATTTTTATAATAAAAAGGCAGAAAGCTGGGCACAACAGGTTAAAGGAATTGGATGGTAGATTCTCAAGACTGCTTCCTACTTATTTGTGGGCTTCATCTTGGGGGGAACCTGAGAAAGCTGGGTGCTGGTCACATCCTGGAATAGCTGGTCTCTTTGTTCCTGTCTGGTGTTTGTGGTATGGAAATGTCTGGTGTCTCTTACACTGTTTAAGGTATTGGCAGAACAGAGGACAAAGTTAAGTTTAGGAAAAAAATTTTTTTAGGACCAGGGAATTGAGGGGGGAGTGTATCTGACCTGTTTGATGTGAATCCTTCAATTAGACTCCCTGGAACTTACAAGAATTCTTTGGGTTTGTGAAAATAAATGTTTTAGACATATGCATTGTATAAACAGTAGCATATTTATGTCAGAATGACTATGACAGATGTTTTTGCACAATAAAAATATTTTTAAGACTATGGAAAGCAGCATGAGAGAGAAATTTGATTAACTTGTATTTGTCCTCACACCTTTATAACTTGTAGGTATATACCTTAATAACCTGTATTTGTGTTTTACTAAAATTTGGTGAGGTTATCCTTTTAAACTGACAAAACCTCTCAGCTGTCAAACTGTATCAGAGATCTTTGAGAAGGATAAAATTTTATTTTAGTTATTGATTAAAAAACTACAGAGAACTTACTTGGTTGGCACCTAGAGCTACTCCTCAGGGTCCTCCATGGTCGTATTTGCCTTTTGCTATTTAGTGAAGGGCCTGCCATGCTCCAGAAGATCCTGTTGGTTAAGAATCTGTAGGAAGACAGGCCTACCTTGACCTGAGCAGCTAGGCTGTCAATTCCAGCAATTCTGTCCACTGTCTGATCTTCAGTTTAGATGAAAGGCAGTTTTGTCCAGTGGTCAGCGCCTGGCAGTTGAAGCAAATTGCAGATGGATGTTGTTCTGTGCCTTCTTTTCATCTTCTGTTTTTGGAGGAAATAGAGTGCTGCTGCTAGGAGCCAACCTGTCTCTTTTTGTTATGAAAAGTCTTTTAATAATTAAGCATTTAAATGTCATATTCCCCCAGATCTCTGAGCAGCTGAGGGCTGTTTACAGGGTATACATGAGTTATAACCACAGTACAGAATCTGCCTGGAGAGTTGGGTCCAAGCTTAACTGTACTGGCTGTCAACAGGTAAAGCAGGGTTGGATTAAGAGACTTAAAAGTACATACCAATTTAAAATATGAGACTTATTTCTTTGTTAGTCTGGAATGAGATATAATGAACAGACAATTATAATATTTAACAGTAAACATAGGTGCATTTAAGTTACATGTATGCACACACACACACACAGAGTAAACAGAAATTGGGTGAAGTGGGTGCTCTTGGTGGGCCCTACCAAAGGCATTCTACTGCACAAAACACACATGCAACAGAGTCAGCACCGGGAAACCAGGCAGGGAATACCTCAGTAAAGATGGTAGGACTTGGTTACCTGACCTGGCTCTCAATTAAGATGGCAGTGAAGTCACCTGACCTCAGTAACGATGGTGGTAAGGTCACCTGATATTAGTCAAAATGGCAGTGGTCATGTGTTGCATGGAGAAGCCACGTTTTTTTTTTTTGTTTTGTTTGTTTGGTTTTTTGTTTGTTTGTTTGTTTGTTTTTTTCCGAGACAGGGTTTTGCTGTAGTTCTAGAGCCTGTCCTGGAACTAGCTCTTGTAGACCAGGCTGGCCTCAAACTCACAGAGATCCACCTGCCTCTGCCTCCCGAGCGCTAGTATTAAAGGCATGTGCCACCACCGCCTGGCCGCCATGGTTTTTCGAGCCGGGGAGTTTTAAACATAATAACAAGAGAGATCTAGAGGTGTGATCCGCCCTGTTGTTGAGCTACCGCACCACAAGCTGTGGCAGGGAGCAAAGACTGGAAACAGCTGCCATGTGGATCTGACTAATCTTGTCGTTTCCGCTGGACCAGCGGTAGTGGTGGCAGGGATAGTCTGAGGAAAAGCAGAGCTGGCGGGACACCGGCAGAGCATTCACAGGTGGGTGGGTGGTAGTTTGAGGGTTTATACCATAGCTGAAAATGTGAAAATAGCAATGAACACCACAGGGCCTATAGAAGGACATCTGCTCTCTATAGGCGGGTGTTAGAGCCTGACTGGCTCCAATCAGGGCAACGTGGAAGCCAGAGGCTAGAGGCCACTCCGAGTGGTCTGTTGTAGTGGGGACCACTTACGAGTGGTCCAAAAGAAAAGAAAAGAAAAAGAAAGGAGAAAGAAAAATCCATGGGACCCAGGCCCCAAATCAAATGCAGCGCACAGTGTGTATAGTGCTAGTGCAAGAGGATCAAATGCAGCGCACAGTGTGTATAGTGCTAGTGCAAGAGAATCAAATGCAGCGCACAGTGTGTATAGTGCTAGTGCAGGAGGACCAACCCTGGGTAGTGCGATCATGTTTTTAGCTATGGGAAGTAATCAGAGATGAATGTCGGTGAAGGGCTCAACCGTAGCCATGAAGGCTGTGGTTGTGGGCTGGAAGCAAAAAAACTCACTACTGAAGCCACTGGTGTACATAGAGGTCAGAATTCAGGCAGATAGAATGCAGAGCTGTTGTAAAGAAATCTGGTTCCTGAGCCCAGGGTTCCATATGTCCTCAGCAGGCCCGCCTGCAGGTGAGAGGGAATGTGGAGAGAGCCTGGCTGAGTCACGAGCACCGAATGTTATGGTAAAAATAAAACAGTACTGCAGGTCCCTGAGTGGGTGCAGTGTGCAGTGGGTCCCAGGACTACGGCAGGCCACGAAGGCAGCTGGTCCCAGGCAGGGAGCCACACGGTGGGTGAGAAACAGAGACCTGTTAGGCATGTCAGGCAGAGAAAGTGGATATATATTTAGTGGGTTATGGAGGGGAAAGGGGAAAAAAGGAAGGGGAGAAGAGCAGAGAGAGAGTCAAAGAGAGAGAAAGAGAAACACATACAGGGAGAGAGGGGGGGGAAGGGAAGAAGTAGGGAGAAGGAAGCGAGGCAGATGCTGCTTCTTTGGGAGAGAGACAGAAAGGAGTGCAGGCTAGAATTGAAAGGAAGATCTGCTTGCCTCAGTGGTGGGAGTGGGGGGGGGAGGAGTGGGCGGGACTTGTCTCTTTTTTTTTTTGTTTTTCGAGACAGGGTTTCTCTGTGTCTTTGGAGCCTGTCCTGGAACTAGCTCTTATAGACCAGGTTGGTCTCGAAGTCACAGAGATCCGCCTGCCTCAGCCTCCCGAGTGCTGGGATTAAAGGTGTGCGCCACCACCGCCCAGCCGGGACTTGTCTCTTAAGGGAACAGGACAGACCATTACAGAAATCCCCTCAAAATGCACCAGAAATGAATCACGCTCAACGAGCACAGTTAGAATTCAAAGAGTCTTGAATTCAAATCAGAAAATTAGCTGCTATATAAAATGCAAAGGCAGAGAGGCTCCTTAGATAGCCCCATATTCTGCAATGGACTGTAGCATCGTGACCACTGTCGGATATGTGCAGCCTAAGTCCATGCTCCATGGGCTGAGCAAGTGTGTCCAGGCTGGATACTAATGGCTGTTATAGCTCTAAGAAAGTCAAGGAAAATTGTTGGGTATATTGGGGTGAGCTGGTGCACTCCCAGCACTCAGCAGTCAGAGGCAGGTGGATCTGTGGGGACATCTTTATTCTTCTTTATTGCCAATTATGCAGAAGGGCCCAGCCCACTTTAGTCTTGGTTCCACATTAGTCAGAACTGCACAATGAGTATCTGTCTCCAAAACTAACGAATGAATAAATGGGAAAAGAAAAAAAAAAAAGAAGTGCACATAGATAAGAATAATAAATCAACCCTTATTATTAAAAAGTGGAGTTAAGCATAAATTCTATAATTATCACAATAATCTGTGAATGCTATTTATGTTGTTGGAGAAATTAAGCAGTCTTAATGAGAAGCTGCCGTGAAACATTCCTTTATACTGTGTGAAGATGTGTCACTGTGATTGGTTAATAAAGAACTGAATGGGCAATAGCTAGGCAGGAAGTAGAGGCGGGACTTCTGGGGACAGAGAGCTCTGGGAAGAAGAAAGGAAGAGTCATCAGCCAATTGGAGAGGAAGCAGCATGGGCAAAAGGTAACCAAGTCACGTAAAGGAATGTAGAGCAAAAGATATGGCTTAAATCATAAGAACGAATTGGAAACAAGCCTAAGCTTTTGGCCAAGCTTTCGAACTTAATAATAAATCTCCATGTCATTATCGAGGAGTCAATGGGCCTGACAAAGAAGCACAACTACAAGAAGCTGTACTGTCAATTTTAATTTCTTATGTTTCCTTTTTTTGTTCTTTGGACATAGCCCTGGTTGTTTGGCCTGGAACTCTCTCTGTAGATCCAGCTGGCATTGAAGTTTGCCTGCCTCTGCCTTCTGAGCACTGGGGTCAAAGGCGTGCACCACCACTGCCTAGTTCAAGTTTACTTTTTTATTGCGTGTACAGAGATTTGTGCATCCATGCATGCCAGGTGCACATGTGGGGCCAGAGGCTGGCTTCCGGAGTGGGCTCTCTTCTTCCACCATGTGAAAACCAGGCAGGTTGCCTCACTCTGTAAGATGAGCAGAACTTCAAGAGAGGATGCACAGGAAAGGGATTACTGTCCATTCCTTTAGTTTTGCTGAATAATTTAAAATATGTTCATTTTTGGTATGTGTGTGGTATCCATGTGTGGAGGCCTGACACGGATTTGGCTGTCTTCCTCTAGCACTATTACATATCTGTTGAGGCAGGCTCCTTCCTTGGGGTCAGAACTCATGGATTCATCTAGCCTAGCTAGTCTTGCTCTTGGGGTCCTGGTTCCAGATGTTTCCAGGTGGGTAGCCATGTGGATTCTGGGGATCTGAACTCTGGTTTTTAGGATTTTGCAGCAAGTACATTCTCTGCTGAGTCATCTCCCCAGCTCTACAATCACTATTTAAAGTGTATAAAGCAATTTTCATACTATTTATTCAGAATAAAACATCACCAAAATTTTGTATTTTCCTCACCTCCAAAAGAAATCCCGTCATCAGGAAAAATCACTTCCCACATTTCTCCATTTCCTTCTATCCCTCCCTGTACATCAGACCCAGGAATTGCCAATCGACTGTAACTACAGATTCGACTCTTGTTATCGCCCCATGCTATGTCCTCCTATGCACACAACACACTGAGTTTGCCTTTCCATAGGCTGGCAGACATGTGGGTTATTCCCACTCCATGGCCATTATGAATAATGCTGCTCTCAATACTCACCTGCAAATGTAGACACAGACACAGACCCAGGAGTAGAATTGCTGGGCCATGTGATAACTTTATATTTCATCTTTTGAGGGACTACTAGGCTGTCTCCAAGGCAGATCTATAATTTTATATTCCTACCAGCAACACACAGAGGTTTAAACTTCTCTGTATTCTCTCTGACACTTGATACTGTCCTTAAAAAAACAAAACAAAACAAACCACAACTCTCTAATGTTATGAGGTGGTATCTTATCACAGTGTTGATTTGCATTTGTATTTCAAGGAAATGGTGGTCGTGAGTGATAAGACCATCATGTGTATCTACGTGTAGACCTTCTAGGGGAAAACATCTAATTTAGGTTCTGGGGAGATGGCTTGGTCAGTAAAGTGCTTATCACACAAGCATGAGGATCTAAATCTGGATGGTTGGCATGCAGATAAGAAATCCGGGAATGATTGGCTGGCGGTGGTGGCACATGTGTTTAATCCCAGCACTCAAGATGCAGAAGCAGGCAGAGCTCTGTGAGTTTGAGGCCAGTCTGGTCTACAAGAGCTAGCTCCAGGACAGGCTCCAAAGCTACAGAGAAACCCTTTCTCATAAAACAAACAAACAACAACAACAACAAAAAACCAAAAAAAAAAAGGAAGAAAGAAAGGAAGAAAATAAAAAAGAAATCTGGGAATGATGCTGCTTGTACCTGCGTCCTATTGCCAGAGATGCAGAGCCAGGTTCCTGGGGCTCACTACCCAGACAGTCTAACTAAATCAGTGAGCTCTGTGTTTAA
Source organism: Dicrostonyx torquatus (assembly GCA_028555095.1). Lineage (NCBI taxonomy): Eukaryota > Metazoa > Chordata > Mammalia > Rodentia > Cricetidae > Dicrostonyx > Dicrostonyx torquatus. The sequence goes on along the minus strand of JAQHUG010000001.1, from coordinate 18,048,978 downwards.
TAAGAGACCCTGTCTCAAGGAAATTAGGCAGAGAACAATAGAAGACATCCAATATCAATCACATGTCCTGCACATACATGTGTGCATACATGTGAACATATACAACACGCCCTGCACATACAACAACATCTAATTTTAATATTTTCCCATTTTAATTGGGCTGTCGTTTTTGTTATTGAGTTGCAACTGCACGTATACAGGTCTAGATGTCTTTCTATTATTCTGTGACTGGTTCTTTGGTTTCCTTATGGAAATAAACAAGCTTCGGTCTGACGTGTTGATCCCATGTGAAGAAAAGAGTGGCAGCCTGTGGGCCCAGAGTGATCCTTGGGGTATAATCATAAACAGGTAGAATTCATTTTCTGGTCCTCTGGTTCTGCCACTTGCCTCCCACCCATGCACACACAGATGCCCCCCACCCCATTCAGGGTAGATTTGGTCTTACATAACTGGAGAGAAAGGGTGGGGATACGAAGCCAGTTGTTAGTAGAGGAGCCTCTTAGGTGCCATTTTCATACTTCCTGGGAAATCACCCTTTGCCCTCACCTTGGCCACTTTCAGGGTCATTGTCCACCCCCTCCCACCCCCCCGCCATGCCCACAGTTCTCTTCACAGTAATTTATCCGGCTCATGTGGGCGGGCTCTTGAGGTGGGGCTGCCAAGGCAGGCTCTGGAGGGTGCTCATTTCTGCTCCCAGACTGTGGCATTTCATTGAGAAGGAACAAATGGTGACTGTTCTGCTAAGCCACACAACAAGCTGCTTTCTCCTGCCTGTGACCTTTACCCAGGAAGAGGCCAAGCACACTTGTCAAGCCTCTTCATTTGCTGCAAAGAATATGTGGTAAACAGACCAAGAAGGCTCTCATTGTCATCAAGTTTCTAGAAGCCACCGGAACTTTTCACACAGGGCCCTTGCTTGCCTAGTCAACAGCTGTGATACAATTTTGCTGTGGAAATGGGTTACTTGAAGATTTTATTTGGTTGGATTTCAGTTGGCCTGGATGATGGATGGCCAGTATCTTGTCAATGTGATGATTTCATCGCAAACACGTTGATTCACTTTTAATTCATGCCTTTTCCTACAGTGCTTGGTCACGGAGTCCTGGTTGCTCAAGAGTTATTCCAGAGTATAATCTTTTAAGGGATCATATACTTCTTCCTTTCCAAGATTGGTCTGTTGGGACCGCTGAGGGCTTTTGAGGAATGCGGTATCTATTGGCATGATGCCCTTTTTTATTCCCATTGCTCTTGGTGATCCTTAGACTGCTTTGGGTCATTTTCTGCTTGCAAATGCAGACATTAAGAGTTGAGAGGTGAAGAAAGCCCAAGTCCTTACTGGTATAATTGAGCTCAGAAACACCCACTTTGGCATCCCTTGTGGGCTTTTCTCTGCCCAGGGCATCTTAGCTGATATTCACGCATTTCCTCAGCAGGTTAGATGTAAAATAAACTCCTCAGCAAACCTTTACAAATACACTGGCATGGCTAGGGTTTCAGCACACTCCAAAGGACTTCTGAGGACCTTGTGGTTTCATGATGAGGAACTGGAGATAGACTTGAACAATAAGGATCTAGCCAAAGGACCAGAGAACCCCTTGTGCTGCCAACTCAACAGCATCTTACCCCACACTTGCATCTTATATTTAGTTATTTTCTCTCCCTGAAGGATTTAGAACTGAGATCATGCTCCTCCTCCTTCCCTTTTTCTATTTTAGATTTATTTATTATGTATACAGTGTTCTGCCTGTATGTCTGCCTTCAGGCCAGAAGAGGGCACCAGATCTCATTATTAATGGTTGTGAGCCACCTTATGGTTGCTGGGAATTGGACTCAGGACCTCTGGAAGAGCAGCCAGTGCTCATAACCACTGAGTCATTTATCTAGCCCTTCTTCTCTCCCTCCCTCCTACCCTCCTTTCCTCTGTCTCTTCCACCCGTTAAAGTCTATCAAACCTTCTCCATGTGAATATTCTTCCTTGTATTAATGATAGGGTCTCTGGGTCCCTTGGCTGGGTATCATGTGCCCTGTGCTGATTGTGCCCTGTGGGTTCTTTGGTTCACAGCCTCCTCTTTCATCCTCCATCCAAAGCTGGATTCCTCTGGAGACAGGGCCAAAAGAAGCCCTAGAGTCTAAAAATGATTTATTCAGTGTTGACTGTGCTGGTGCCACTGCTTTAAGTATAGGGTAAAAGACACACTACAATGAGATATAAGGGTAGCTACATCAGAACATGCAGAATGGATATAGCCATCTGGGAAGACAGTTTCTGAGAAAAAGACAATATATGCAGTCTCACAATATTCACACAACAATGAGAATGCCCAGAGAGGTCAAATCTTTTGTTTTATATGTGTTAAATTTTATCAATCTGCACATAAGATTTCCACTCTACTGTGAACATTTTTCATTTAATTTAAAAAGTATAAAAAAATAACAAGAAATTGCCTAAGTGGTTCATTTTTATTATTTTATGCATGTGAGTGTTTTGCCTGCATATATGCACCACGTATGATCCTAGTACCTGTTGAGGTCAGAAGAAGACATCACATTATTCAGAGAGTAAAATTCAGGTTTTCTGCAAAAGCAATGAACGCTCTAAACTATTGCAGTGGTTTGAATGAGAGTGGCCCCCGTAGATTAATGTTTGAATGGCTTGGTTCTCAGTTGGTGGAATTGTTTGGGAAGGATTAGGAGGTGTGGCCTTATTGGGGAAGGTGTGTCCCTAGGGGTGGGCTTTGTGGTTTCAAAAGC
>JAQHUG010000001.1:18005223-18032645 GCA_028555095.1 Dicrostonyx torquatus | reverse complement strand
CTTTTCTTCTTTTGGATTGAACTCAGGGGCTCCCACATGCCAAGCAAGCACTTAGCCACACCTCCAACATCAGTGCCTTTGTGCTGCTCTTCACACAAGACCCACATGTCAGCATAACGTGAAAGGCCCTACATAGGACAGCCCTTTGTCCTTCTGTTTGATCTCAAGCCCATTGCTCCTGCTTTCTGTTCACGACTGGCCTCCCGTGCACCATGATCTCTCCAGAGGCAGACCTCAGTACACCCATTCCTCAAGCCCAGAAATCCTCTCATTAGCTCTTTGTAGATGGAGGCTGCTCTTGCATTCCTGGCTGCCCAGACCCAAATAATCACACAGAAACAATATTAATTGTAACACTCCTTGGCCAATGACTCAGGCATATTACTAGCTAGCTCTTACATCTTTAATTTACCCATTTCTACTAAAGTGTGTCTTGCCACAAGACTGTAACTTACCAGTAAAGGTTTTGGGCATCTGTCTCCTTTGGCAGCTACATGGCGCCTCTTTGACTCCATCTACTCTCTCCCATTATCTCTTCTAGCCTGGCTATATATTACTCTGCTATAGGCCGAAGCAGCTTTATTTATTAATCAACAAAAGTAACACATATGCAGAAGGACATCCCACATCAGCTGTTACAATGCTTTTAAGATCTCAACTCAAATGCTACTTCTTCAAGGTCTGTTTTGGACATGTTGCTCCATTGGATAGTCTCCTAGGCCGTGAGCCTCTTCTTCATAGCACTTAAAAGTGGTCATTTATTCATTTCTTGTGTTTCCCACTGGAGAGTGAGACTTGTTTTCTGCTTCTCTTTCTGGCTTCTCAGTGCCTAATGCAGTTCTGCTTCACATGACTGAAACACGGCTTTTGAATACACACTGGTTACGAGTCTCACCGTCTGAATCTCCGACCATGTGTCTGCTTGTCTGTAAGCAACTCCATCTTCCAATTGCTCAGGCTGCAACAGTCATCCTTGATTCATTTTCCTTACCTCCTGCTACCTAAACACCAACAAAAACTATGAAATCTATCTTCAAAATATACTCAATGTCTTCCACATTGTGTGCTTTGTAATGGAAAAATATGGCTCCACTGAGGAAGGTTTCTTGCTAATACCTACATTGGGAAGAGCCTAATAAACTACATTTAAAAAGGAAGTAGAGAGGGGAACCTACAGATGAGGAAATTTTATCATAGACCTCATTGAATTCTGATTTATAAAAAGCATGACAATTATGATAAAGATTTTTTATTTTTAGTTATGTACATACATAGGCAGGGACAAGAGAAAGTGTGCACATGAATGGAGGTGCTGCAGAGGTCACAGGCTGGAGTTACAGGTGGTTGTGAACCGCCTGATGTGGGTTCTGGGAATCAAACTTGGGTCCTTTTCAAGAGCAATATGTGCTGTTAACCATTAAGCCATCTCTGTGGGAAGCCGATGAAGTATTGGGTGAACGAATTATTCACATGAGCACCGCCATGTCAAGGACCCTAGTGCCTCAGACCCAAGGGAAAGGCAAGACTTTTCCTGGTTCGGCTCCGAGGAGAGGCAAGGTCTTCCCCTAGTCTGGTGCAGAAAGTATCTACCACAGCCACGTTCTCCCAGGTCAGACTGCTTCCCTACAGAGAGCCCCAATGATTAGCTTCCTCACTCCTTGCTTGTGCTATGTTTAATAAACTCATTTGAGTGTCCAGGCTGCTGCTGGAGCATCACCAGCTCAGCTCCAGTCTTTCTGTATGTATGTCTGTCATTTCTTCATTCCCAGTCAGGTTACGTCCAAAGCCATGCAGATCTAGACTACGACAATAAAAAAAAATTGTAGTTTATAAAATTTAATATGAAGTAACATTTTAGTGTGATATTTGTGCATTGCACATATACATGTGGATGCATGCAAGTGCATATCCTGCATGCCTCTCTCTCTCTCTCTCTCTCTCTCTCTCTCTCTCTCTCTGTGTGTGTGTGTGTGTGTGTGTATGTGTGTGCATGTGTGAGTATATACTTCCATGCTGAAGACAGAGGTTGATGTGAGGTGTCTTCATGGTGCTCCATCTTACTTTCTGAGTCAGGGTCTCTCACTGAACCTGGAGCTCACTGATTTGGCTAGGCTAGTTGGCCAGTTAGTCTTGGGGATCGATTCATCTCTGCTTCCCCAGAACAGGAACAAGGTGCATGTATGTAGCTTTTTACAAGTGTGCTCAGAATCCAAACTCAAGCCATCAGGCTTGAATGGCAAGCACTTTATTGACAGCTATCTCCGGAGCTGGTAACTATTAATTTAAAAAAAATAGATTTATTTCTTATTTTATGTGAGTATTCTATGTATGGTCACACTATAAACATTCTTGGTGCCTGAGAAGACCAGAAGAAGATGTCAGATCCCTTGGAACTGTAATTACAGATGGTTGTAAGCTACCTTGAAGGTGCTGGAACTTGAACCCAGGTCCTCTGAAAGAGCAGCCAGAGCTCTTAACTGCTGAGCCATATCTCCAGCCACTATTTACTTTTTAGAATGATCATAGTGATATTAGTACATGTGAAATGGTCTGCTGTCTAGGCCCTGCTTCAAAATAATACAGTAGAGAGGAAGAGTTGGGGAGGGTACAGCTAAACTGTATGATTGGTGATGAATTGTTGGCATAGAATTATGGTTACTTGGGAGCTGTGCATTTGAAAATTTTCACATCAAAAGATCTAAAAATATGTGTCTAGAATGTGGCATGCTCTTATTATTCATTTTTGTTTTTCCGAGACAGGGTTTCTCTGAAGCTTTGGAGCCTATCCTGGGACTAGGTCTTGTAGACCAGGCTGGTCTTGAACTCAGAGATGCGCCTGCCTCTGCAAAGGCGTGTGCCACCACCGCCTGGCTCGCCTTTATGATTTCTAACCTTCTATTTTCCATTCTCAGGCTTGTCCAAGTCACTGACACCTCCCACCCAGCCATTCTCAATCTCTCGCCTGCTCTCCCATCTCCCGCCATCCCCCTCTCTGGGGTGTGTTCACTACACTGCAGGAAGATTGTTTCGCTTGAAAGCAGCAAATCCTTCCCCTTTCTGTGCAAGCCCTCCAAAAGACCTTGGGACTTTTGGTACCCCTCTGACCATGTCCCCTCCGACTCAGCCCCTTCCCAACTGCACCACAGTCCCGTGTGTCAGAGGAGAAAGAAGTTCAATGCTGTGCCTTAGCAGGTCCGCAAAGACCTGCTGTGCCCTTTGCCTGCCTGTCCAGCTGGCATACCCATAGCGGTCTTTTGGAACAGTTTGCATCCCTCTATGGCTCCTTTTGTTCCAGTCACACCAACATGGGCCTGACCCTGAGGTAGGGGTCTCCTCAGAACTTCTTTCAGCTCTGGTTTTGAACCCTTGGGAGCTCAGACTCAATTTCCGAATTCTCTGTTGCTTCATCCTCCTCCTTCATGAGACTTAAGTAGTATGTTGTCTCACATCTTTATGACCCAAGCCTAGATAAAATGCACAATACTCAGAATTAAGTATACTAGGGTACAGATGGATTTTTCTTTGGGCCACCAGCTCACAAATGACATGGAGACATTAATTATGAAAGCTTAGCCTTAGCTTATGCCTGTCCCATTAGCTCTTATAACTTAACCTGTTTCTATTAATCTACGTTTTATCATTTTTTTTTTTACCTTTTTTCATTCTGTATGTCTCCCTCCTGCACCTACATTCTTCTTCCTACATCCTCTCTGCCTGGAAGTCCTGCCTATACCTCCTGCCTAGCTATTGGCAATTCAGCTCTTTATAACACCAACCACAGCAATAGATCTTTACACAGGGAACAAACATCCCACATTAAGGCCCACCTGTAATCACAGCATATGGGGAGTGGAAGGAGAAGGATCTTGGACTTGAGGCAAGCCTGGGCTACATAGCCAGACCCTGTTTTAAAAAACCCAAATCAAAACCAAACAACAGCGAAAAACAAATTCTATATAAATTAGCATTGATCCAGCTTTTAAAATCTCCACCTATAGAAGTTTATGTTAGGCAAAAAATACCTACACCTAAAATTACTCAGAAGGCATTACTTTTATCAGAAGACTAATTTTTTAAGAAACATTAAAAATATTTTTATGTGTGTGTGTGTTCTGCCAAAGCCCATGTGTGGAGGTCAGAGGGCAACTTGTGGGAATCTCCTTCCACCATATAGGTCCTCCAAGTCTAACCAGTTGTTAGACTTGGTTGCAGGTGCTTTTACCAGCTGAACCATCTCCTTGGCCCACAAAACCATTTACTATGTAATTGATGCCTTTGCCATCGCTAAATATGGCATTTCTAATATGACTAGGTTTTCCATTCATTTTCTGTAATTAGAGGGATTACTGCGTGCCAACAAACCTGCTCAGTGGTCATACTGCTTGAAGAATTAGGGCCAAAGGGTGCAAACTAGAGAGGGAAAAAGCTCTATCTGGAAGGAAAAGCCAATAGATGGCCGGGGTTTGGTGAGGGAGGGTAAGAAGCTCTCAGACACGGACGGAAACCAAACTGGAAGTGTCCCTGCCTCTGGAAAGAGAGGTGAGTGATACAGTGCAGCCGGATCAACAAGGTGGTGACTGAAACATGAATTCTAAAAAGTATGTTCCAAAGCCTCACCTTTTAAATTTAATTTGTTTTAAATGCTTTTCATGTGAGTAGTTCCTTAATTGCTACCAGCTCTTTTTGAGACAGGGTCTCTCTGAATAGCCCTGGCTGCCCTGGAGCTCACTATGTAGACCAGGTTGGTCTCTAACTCACAGAAATCCATCTGCCTCTGCCTCACGGCTTGGATAAAAGGTGTGCACCACCATGCCTAGCTACAAGCTTTTTCATTATTTAAAATGTTCTGCTAGCTAATGCAGTTTGTTTTTAGCAGACATGTTTGGGGGTAAAACAGGTTTGTTTGCCCTTTAAATAGAAAACCGAGGGGCTGGAGAAATGGCTCGGAGGTTAAGAGCACTGACTGCTCTTCCAGAGGTTCTGAGTTCAATTCCCAGCAACCACATGATGGCCCACAGCCATCTATAATGAGATCTGGTGCCCTCTTCTGGCATGCATGGAAAGAATGTTGTATACTTAATAAATAAATAAATCTTTAAAAAAAAAATAGAAAACTGATGCTACAAGCAGCCATTGACCGGTATGTGTTTAAGAAAAATCTGAATTTCTTTGCTTGTGCTGCTGGACTACATTATCTGAGCCTCAGAGCCCTTTTCTACATTTCCCTTTGTGGATGACTGCATTTGCCACAGGATGATCAGCTAAGGTTAGGAAAACAGTCTGTGACAATGGAACACCTTTCTTCGTAAAAAAGATTGCTGGCTGAAAGCGGTATGAAATGATAACTTCACTCCATTGTCTTAAAAAAAACAGGCAAGGCAGACACTGTGGAAGCAGGTTTATCCCAAGACCATAAGAGCAACTAAGGACACACGGCACTGAGTTAGACACAGCCTCCTTCGGCCCACTCCACAGAAGCCTCTAGAACGTTCCAAAGCTGTCTGACTTTGTCTTGTCCCCTCACTCTGTTTCCTGTAAGCATTTTTATTAAGAAGGTGGAGAAAGTTCAAGCACATGGGCTTTGTGATCAGGCACACGGTACCCTGTCTAGCGGTGGGACTGCCAGTCCAAGTTCACTACAAGACAGGGACTGGGCTCCCTTCAGAACTGGGGGTGGATAATGAATGCCTAGATCCAAAGACATGGCCAAGTGCCTAGGACTCAGTAAATGTAATTTGTTCTCTGTGAGACTAGAATACTTTCAAGTGAGTATTTCACTTTGAGGTACCACCATCACATCAGGCTTAGCCCAACAGGAATCTACGAGAGAAATTCAATGTCTGTTACTCAGTTTTTTTTTTGTTGTTGTTGGTTTCTCTTAGTAGCTCATTATATAGAGCAGCTGGCTTCAAACTCAGAGATCTGCCTGCCTCTGCCCCGAGTGCTGGGATTAAAGGAGTTTAACATCACAGTTTATAAATCTGAAGCATGGAGGTACCAGGAGATGTAAGCAAGGAAACAAGATATTGAGTGAGTATTGTGTGTAACAAAGCCATGACCACCAAGATGAAACAGCTGCACAAGAATTAACACTACGACATTTTAAAAAGAGACTTGATGTAGGAATAAGCTATTTTAATCGAGCAAAACAAATTTATATTCATTATTTCTAAAAATAAAATTAAACCTTTCCAATCCTTAACATCTGCATTTAATAATATCTTCTAACCAGAATACAGATGCTAAAACAGCAAATTACAATATATCTTGTACAGAATACAGTATGCTCACTGTTTACACTGCAATTCTACTTGGTCGTTATGGACTTGATGCATAATTAAACACCACTCATAACATTTTCACAATCAAGAAAAAAATGTAACCGGTCGTCTTAAAATGGCTCTGCTATAAATTGTATAGAATATACAGAATTACAAAGTCAAGTATTTTATCAAAATATACACCCCTCCCTGAAGCTAACACAAACTATCAACATTTTAAATGAATAATACAATTATAGAAAATATTTGCAAAATTATTTTTATGTATAAATATTCTGCCATATTTACTTTGGTCTAGAATTATCAGCATACAAGTCCATTTAAAAAATATCCACAGATAAGGGCCAGGAGACATCAGTACATATAATTTTATATTTGTAGTTAAATCAAAACAATTTAAATACATAACTGATTGCTTTATAATCATAACAGATAAAACAAATTAGTGGATCACAGGATTACTTGTCATCTAATTATTAACTCAAAAGTGGTTTTCGTAAGCCCTTTGTGACTACATCTTTAACAAAACACAAGTGAATGGTGTGGGTGTACATATATACAATGGAAAAACTAAAGTTGAATTTGCTTGCATTTCTCCATTTTCCTCTAGTACATAATACTGCATGTAGGTGAAAACAGATGAACAAATGATAAATGCACATACAATATTGGAGTTGCTTAACAACTACAGTATAAAAAGGTCACCTTGAATCATGTCCTTTTTCCTGGGTGTTTGTTTTCTTGCCTACCCCAAACCACACTAAGTCTTCTTCATGGAGACACAACACTTGTTGCAACAAACTGGAGTCCTCTGAGCTACTTTGTAATGATAACCTTCCAGCCTCGGGTTTCCATCTACCAAATCCAGTGAACAGGAATGGCTGCTGGCCATTCTCAAACTGTTCTGAATTTTGCTCATACTTGTGACTGAAGGAAGGTTAGGAATGAGTCCTCCTTCCCTTCTATTCTGGCAGTTTTAACAGGAAGAACTGTGAGCTCCAGCTTTCCAGGGTCCTAGTTCACATGAAAGACCATCCTGAAGGGCAAACAGATTTTTGAGGGCAATGTTGACAGTTTCCATCAATATAAAAACAATTTAGAAAGGTGAAGCTTTAACGAGGGAGCTAGATGTCTGCACACATGAAGACAGAGCTTCTAGCTTTGTGGATGCTTCTGGGTCATGATAGTAAGGGGCAGAACCCTGTCCCTCCACATCCTATCTCCCCATCCCGCAAAAACAATGCTGCTGTTTGAGGCAAGGAAGGTCATCACTTCCCCTTGTCCTCATGTCATCAGTGGGGGTGGGAGCTTCTGTCCTTTTAGCTAGTATGGACCTGTGGGCTGCATTATCTCCAAGGTGTACAATTCAGGAATTAGGCTTTCTGCTGTTTCCAAATGCCTGAAATTTCATTACCACGGAAGTATGTCTTGTACTCAACCTTATGCATACTCCTTCAGTAGAATGGGAGACATCAGGATTATTTGACCCCTTCAGTCTGTGTGGAATAGCCCCCAACATCCATGGCCTTGGGATGGCTGGAAGACTGCAGAGAGTTCAGAAGAATTTGACAATTCTTCATTCTCTGAGGTGAGGCCACTACAAAGGGCTATACAGCATAGGTAAGCTCAGGTAGGTTCTGGGAAGGCTTTCCCCATAGGTAAGGCATGACTTATGTTTTGTGTGACTTGAGTAGTTCTAGTAACAGCTCAGCCATACTTTAAGTTACAGCACAGCATTTCATCAAGAAGCACACACATGCTCATAAGTCAGATTCCAAATGCTCTACTGATTTCGACACCAGTCCTCAGTGTTTGCAGATCTATTGCTCATTATAATTCTCTACAACGGATACGGAGAGTTAAAAGTTATAGTGACTCATATGTATTTTACAAGGTTTATGTTGCAGAAAGGTAGTTCTAGATGATGTATGAATGTCCTACTGTAGGCTACCCAGTACAGATTTTCAGTTATATTGTTAAGTATTTTGTAAATACCCATTAATTTAAACAAAGATTAATAGTGCAGAACCTGGATGGGGATAAATACTGTCATACCTCATTTAGCATTTAACACATCTCGGAGACGTGATTTCCATGACTCTGACCCTTATTTTTTCCAGTGACTAACGACAGTTCAGCAGTCCTCATTAGCACTCATGAGAATGTTTGAAATTAGGCTAAAATTCAGCTGCTTTCTTTCACCATTCAAAATACCACAGCTAGGAACTTCATTGGCCTTCAGAAAATACGCGGGTCCTTAGAGAAGTCAGCTATCTTATTTTATGCGCTTCGTGAGAAATGAATGATAAAACCCAAAGTAGGTGCTAGGATCCTTTTTTTTTTTTTTTGAAGAGTTTACACAAATGAGAATTAGCTACCCCCACGCTTTTGTGACTGTTAAGTGAACAAAACTAAACTTTAAAAAAATTGTGAGATTTTTCCTTTTAGTTTTTTTTTTTTTTTAAAGACTTTTCTCACTGTTGTTGTCACTCAACGTTTTCAGCAAAGGTTTGTATGTCATCCTTTTGGTCGCTGTCTTCCAAATCAGTGCAAAGCTGACTCTCCAAGAGATCTGAGTTTTCATGGCACATGTCACCTGTTTTCTCCTGCTTAGTTAAGGTCTTGAATAAATGTTTCTTTTGGTGCATTCTGAGGGCAGCAGCTGTTTTGCATATTTTGGGGCACTGGAAGCAAGCAAAGCCTTTCCCATCGTGCTCCCGAACATGCCGCCGCTCATGATTCCGCTTTGTGGAAAGATATAAAAATCCCTGGAAGCAGAACTGACAGTGGTAACGCTTTTCCCCGGTGTGGATTCTCTCGTGGATTTTGAGAGTCTCGTTCAACGTGAACGCCTTGTTACAATACTGACAGATGAACTCCTTCACCCCCAGGTGGATGCGCTCGTGTTTCTGCAAGTTCCCTTGCACTGAGAAGCACCGCCCACAGGTCTTGCATTGGTAGGGCTTCTCTCCAGTATGGCATCGCATGTGCATCTTGAGTGTGGAGGGGCTCTGGAACTGCTTTGCACAAAGCTCGCAGATGTAAGGCTTCAGCGTGAGGTGTTGGTGGGGCTTGCCTTCGGCTTCCACCCCTGCTGCTTTGTCGGCATCGCAGAGCTCACACTGGAGCTTGGGCATCTCTTTATTTTCTTCTTCGTCAAAAGCCTTATCTGGAGGTGGCTTCACCTCTGCACGATCCAGTTCAGCTGGGTACCTGCACCTACCACTGGGGCTTCTGCTTCCATGCTCCTTCCTCCACTTGACCTTTCGCATTTTCCTCAACTGTTTGGATTTCTTCTTGGGCTTGTAGTTGTAGTATGGGCGCCACGGCTTGTCAGTGGAATCCTGGTCACTTGCATCATCAAAGGCTTCACTCATCTCTACGCTGTCAGCCTGGCAAAGCCCGAAGGGGCTGTCCCCATGGGTTTCTGGGTCACTCTCCCGAGGCATCGCCTCCTCCTGCATTTGATATTTGGGTTTTCTCCCTCTTTTGCAAAACAGCTTCGACCCAAGGATATGCCTTTTCACGATGGCTTCATTCCCAATTTTCACTGTTATTTGGCAAAGGGGTGCAACGTTGCTGTTCGTAGAGGTGCCAGGCAGAGCAGGCTTTGCAATGTAAGTCTCAGTTTTACCCGTTTCTTCCACGACATTTGTGGTTTTGCCCAAAGACCCTCCATGATCATTCACGTACTTGGCCTCCTCTGTTATTTCTCCCTTGTTACATGGAATAGCTTTCTTTTTCTCCTTAATGCTTTTGGGTTTGCTTGCAAGTTTACTGGCTTTATCTGCCCCCAGTTTGCTATCTTCTTTCAGGGGCGGACTGACAACTGGCTGTGAAGGGACTTTGTCATTGCTGCTGGTCAGGGCAGCAACTGTATTGCTGTGTTTGATCACGGATGAGAACTGGCTGCTGTGCACGATGACAGAGGGCACCAAGCCACCGTAGCTGATCACAGAGGCCGAGTGTTCACTGCCTTTACCCACAGGTGAACCATGTGTGGACTCTTCCTGGAGCTTGACACTGACAGTGTTTCCAGTGGAAGAAACTGACCCCTCGGTTGAATCCAAGTTATTGACAGGATCAGTTTTCAAGGCCTCCTTTTTCCATTTGATGCCTTCTGCATTTACTTTGGCAGAAGTGGGTGCACCCTGATGTGAAGGCGTTTCCCCTGGGATGGCAGGGCTGCCAGTCAAGGTGTTCCTGGCATCTTGGAAGTTCAGTGTGGGCATTTCAGAGCTATGTGAATTTGGAATGACAAATGCATCTGGTGCAGACTCGCTCCTTTGACTGTTTTCTCGAGAACTTTCGTAGGAAGAATTCCGGAAGCTCTTATAAGGTGCCCTCTTGCATCTCATAGGCAGGAGCCTGTAAAGTTTATATGGATAGACAGTAGGCTTCAAGCCTCCATTGGCAGTTTTTTTATTGATGGAGAGTCTGTGATCTATGGCATGAAAAGACTTCTGATGGTTTTTTAGTATGTAGTAGGTCATAAACGTTTCAAGACAAAATATGCATTGGTACCGTCTCTCTCCAGTATGCCAGATCTCATGTCGTGTCCTGTACTCGGCCAGTGCAAAGACCTTGTTGCAGTAATGGCAAGGGTATGTTCTTCTCCACGAGTGAACGTTCGCATGCCTCCGGAGGCTGGATAAAGTCACATAACTACGTTTGCACACAGTGCAGCTGTAGAGCATCTGCCCATTCACAAGTTTCACCATGTGGTCTGCATCTGGCAAGGCACTCCCAGCACTGGCAAGTTCACCAATCCTATTTTCTGGTACTAAGGATTCTGGACTTGTGAATGAACTTCCATTTTGTCCAATAGTGGGATAGTTTTCTAAAAACGGTTGGTTTCCTCCTGGGATGGGCACGTGGCTAGACCTCATGCAGATCTGCTCATGCCGGTCCAGTCTGTTGAGGGTGGTGAACTGCTTGTTGCAGTACTTGCACACCAAAGGCTCCTGGGTCGGCCTGTGGAGCTGCATGTGGGCGCTGAGCAGTGTGCTGCTGTCAAAGGATTTGGAGCAACAGCTGCAATTATAAACAAGGGGTGGGACCTCTGCTACTGCTGGACCAAGAATATCAGAGGGTCGGCTTTCCTCTTCTCTGGGAAAATGGATGTCTCCCTCATTGCTGGGAGATTTTGAGTGTGACAGAATTGGAGCTGGCTGTGGGCTTCTTTCTTGATTAACCTCTGGGTTGGTTACTGGAAGTAGTGATGTATTTTCTGTGGTCGAGTCAGAATCCTGGGTTTGGGTCTTTGGCTTTCGGCATGACTTTGCTTTTGTGGCAAGAGCTTCACCATTTTCTTTTCCTGTTTTACCAGATAAACTGCTGTCGTGTTCCCGTACAGGCTGACTCCTGTAAGCCTCAGTGATGGAAGAAACGGCGTAGGAGTGTTCAGCAAGCGTGCGGACAGGCTCTGCCTCGTGGCAGACATTGGTCCTCTCCTGGCAGAGGCTGGCTGTTCTCATGGAATCAGACACTTTCTTGAAGTTTGCCCTCAAGTCCAGTGGAGAAAACATGTTATTACTATTTTCCGTTTCAATGATGGAAAATGCATTTGTGATCCTTGGCCCATTAGTAATGGCTGGTTCTTCGTGCCTTTTTTCATTTTTTTCTTCTTTAACCACACCCTTTTCAGTAATGCAGACTACGTAGGGACCTGGGGAATTTGAGAAGTTGCGGTCACTAAGGTCTTCCAAGAATGATATTCCCAGCTTCTTTCCCGCAGCTGCAAGATCAGTGACCGTTTCCTGTCTCTTGACCACAACGGTGGAGCTGTAGATATAATTAAGTATTTCTGTAAACACTTCAGCTTTCAGATCATCCAGCTCCAGGACGTGACTGGAAATACAGATTGTATGGCTCCAAAATATATTTTTGAAATAAAGACTTGAGGCAGCCAAGACATTGCTGTGGGCTTTAAACTTGGTGTCTTCCACAATGATGGTGACATCGCATAAAATGCCCCGAATGCGCTGCTCATTTAAGATGGAGAGCACCGTGTCACTGTGAAAGTCGTCCTTGAGGTCCCTGGAGAGGGACATGACTGTCATCTGAAATGAGAAACAAATGGTCAGGGGGGCTTCCAGCAGTGACTTGTTCATTTCTAGCTACTTCTGGGGGAAACTATTTTTACACGTGAAAACCCAGACTTTTATCTCATCTTGTTGTTCTTCCTAAGACTTGGAATCAACATTAGAAGCTCAACCTTCTCGCCCCAGACTGTTTCTCATGCCATTGCTAGTAGCTGTAGTTGGAAATCTCCCAGGACTCCTTTCCCTGCAGTCTGCGAAGTCTCAGTGTGTATGTATCCAAATATGGGGAGGGCGAGTTTCCGTATGTTCGAGCAGGAAGGGTCTCCCTGCTCAAGGCTGCTGCTCTGAGACTTTCTGAGGATGAGTGGCATCATGGTCTTTTAGAAGCATCCTCTATTCACCTGACTTTCACCTTAAGACAAGATCTTACTATTTAGCCCCGACTAGCTTGTAACTTGGTATCCAGACAAAGCTGGCCTTGAACTCAGAGATTCACCTGCCTCTACCTTCTTTGAAATCCCCTCCCCTACAGAGGACCTGGGGATTAAAGTCAGTCTATCACACATACTAGGTGGGTCACACCCCATGCCGTGCTGATCTGGAATTAGCTCTGTAGGCCAGGCTGGCACTGAATTCACAGAGATAGGCCTGCCTCTGCTTCCAGAGCAGTGGGAGTAAGGGCATGTATCAACACACCTGACTATATTTGGTGTGTGTGTGTGTGTTGCTGAGGACTGAATCCCTGGCGTCTACATCCTGGTCAAAGGCTTTACCATTGAGCCATACTCCCAGGCTCTTTTTATATGTTTTCAAAGATAACCTTAATAATCTGACCCAAACATAATTCATAAAGCAGAAGTTATTAGTTTATTTTTAAAAGTTTCCCATAGGTGAGTGGTACCTTTATGTGAGGTATCTGCTTAGAGAAGTAGCGAGAATGGAAGGAGCTATGCTAATTCAGTCCGCTGAGTTCTTTTCGGAGCAGCAGCCTGTGTGACTGAGTCTGACAAGCAGGGACACCTGCCTCTGCCTCCTCGCTACATGTGATTTCCCCTTTATTATAACCAGACTAGAGTTTTTAAAATGAAGGCAAACAAAGATGACGAGACCGTACACCAGGACAGTGTGTTTCTCAGTCTGTGCTAATGAGTCTCATCAGAGCCTCCCATGCTAGGACATCAGAAAGGCACGGCGATGCTTGGATGGTGTGAGAAAGGTATGCATGCAGCGTCCATAACTCATTCTCTTCCGTTAGACTTGGGGATGTGCAAAATGTCCAAGAAACAATGGTTCAAAGGTTTTAGTTGACTTTAGAAGAGTGTGGTAGAGCAGCTGACACGTGGTGGGGGGAGAGGGAGAAGAAAAGACAAAGGAGCCCGGGCTAGATGACTCCCTCGCCCCGCTTTTGCTCTATTCAAGCCCCCAGCCTGGTGCTGCCCTCTCCTCTCACCCTTTCGGACGCACCCTGGGCCATGCTTTACAAACTTGTACACTTCTCAACTCAATCAAGCTGACAATTAAGAGACCACACATTCTTACACCACCGCTGGGTGGCGGCGGCTTAATGATCGCGTCATTCTCTGTTTTACTGTGAACCCGGGATGACCAGAGCCTACTGACACCCTAGTGGTCAAAGCAGCAGCTTTCACAGACACCCAGAGCAACAGAGCAATGGCACTCAGTGACCTAAGACCCAATGAGATGAATGCCCTGACTTCAAGTTCGGCATTCAGTGACCTAAGACCCAATGAGAAGAACGCCCTGACTTCATGTACCATCTGTTCTGTTCTAGTACCTTCCACTTTAAAAAACATGCAGACAGTAACTCACTGTTCTCGCTCTCAGCCAGCTCGTCACCCTTGCTTCTAAATGTGCAACAGCATTCTGCTGTGGTCTACAAGAACTACCACACACCCTTGAGCTCACCTCCTGTGCCATCAGTACGTGCAGGCTCCAGAAAGTCATACAACTCGGCAATACTTCTGTGCCAGCGGCAATGTCTTGCTAGTCTATAGTGTTTAGCTTACGACAGCTATTCAAATGTCCACACAGAAACTCCTCTCATCTTTTTGTTATAAGCTGGGCCCCACGGTCTATTTAGTGTCCTTTATACAAGCAACATCTGATAAATTCTTCCATCACTTTTGGGCGGAGGGAAAGGGCACCTTCCTATGAGTCCGTCAGTTTGGACAAAGAAACTGCAAACATGCTCATCAGCTTTAGTCCTCAAATGAGGAAGCTTGGGCTTTGGGTCATTTGCTGCAGCCACTCCTAGCCGGGGCCTCTGGTGCAACCATTGTTTCAGTTTCTTTATTTAACATTAGTTTTTCTACTTTGCTTTGCCTTGTCTCAAACTTAATTTTTCATGAGTCTTGGGACTCATGAAATGGGAATTGTCTCCACCAGTAAAAATGGAGAGCAGAAACATATCCTAATAGGATCTACTTTCCCCATAGGTTCATCTTCGTATCCTGTTTAACGTCTCTGTACACACACACACACACACACACACACATACATATACACACACACACACACACACACACACACGAGAAATGACGTCTCTTCTTGAAAGCAGGAAGGATTGGATAGCATTGAAGTAGTCAGTGGCTTGGCAAGGACTGGTGCCACGTAGTCATGCCCCCTGCATGCACATCCTGCTACCTGAGCATTCATGGCCAAGCAGCTTTTCTTAGTAGCTGGGGTTAGAGCACTGATATTTAAGAGCAAGAAGTGTAATGGTTACTAGCTTCAACCTGACAATCTATAATCTATAATCACCTGAAAGGTCGACCTCTGGACATGTCTGTGGGAGGTTATCTTAATGGCCCCGAGAGTGGGAGACCTGCCCAGTGTGGGTGGCAGCAATGTTTGGTTGGGAATTCTGACTGTGGTGGGGAAATGTGTCTAAGGAGCAGCATGCATTCATTATTCTCAGCTTCCTGATCATGGATGCAATGTGACAGCTGCTTCAAGCTCCCACGCCTTTCCATCTCCTCCATAATGGAGTGACTCCTTGAACTACAAGCTGGAATGAATCTTTTTTCCCTTAAGTTGTCTTTTTAAAATTCAAAACAAACCATTATTCGGTATATGTGATGTAGAGGGTGATCCAGGTGCCATAGTATGCATGTGGAGGTCAGAGGACAGCTTTGTGGACTCTCTTCTCTCCTACCATTACATAGGGTGCAAAGACGTCCACTAGGCTTGCGGGGCGAACATCTTTGTCTGATGAGTCATCTCACCAGCCCTTAAATGGCTTTGTCACAGCAGCATCAGCTAATGAAACAGGAAGTAGATGACGGGGTTGGGGGGGGAACACAATGACACAGAGACAGGACAGGGGATGGACTTAGCACTGAAGGGGAAGAGGCCATTCTCACCAACATTGGTATTCTCTGGCATTAGAGATGTAAGCACTCTACAGCAAACCCTCCACAGTTTTCCACAGTGAGTGACTTAAAAGAGAAGTCAGAAGAGCCTCTGCAGACAGAAGGCCCACAATAGATTTTGGAACAAAAAGTGTAAATCACAGAGAAGATGAGGTTTAATTTACATGTAATTTCTAAAATGTTTTCTAAAAAAAGTTTCATGCAACAAGTTCACTATTCTTAGCAGTACTACTGAGATAAAAATATAGAACCATGAAAAGGCTAAAAGGGGAGGCTGGCTCAGCAGTCATGAGCACTGGCTGCTTTTCCAGAGAACCCATGTTCAATTCCCAGCACCCACATTGGCTGCTCACAATTGTCTAGAATTCCAGTTCTGGGGAATCTGACATCCTCTTCTGGCCCCTGTGGGCATTAGACACATATGTGATGCACAGGCATACATGCAGGCAAAGCATTCACATATACAAAATAAAAAAATTTAAAAGGCTAACAAAACCGTTCTAGACATAAAAATTTAGGTGAGTCAATAGTAAAACAATCTGTAATTGATAACTGCCAAAACCTGAGCTCTGTTACTAGTTTGCTGAGTCTGTATTGTTTAAGTGGCATTTATTAACGTGTATTTGTTGTTTATGCATGGGAGGAGCATACACACCAAGGTCAGAGGACACCTTTGTGCAGTCATGTCTTCTCTTTAGTCTCATGTGGGCTCCAGGAATTAAACTCGGGTCATCAGGCTTGCCTGACAAGTGCCTTTATCTGTTGAGTCATCTTATCATCCCCTAAATTTGTATTTTAACCAGAATAGCATTTAAAAGCACTTTTAAATATATAAATGCAAACACACACATATAGACACATGTATTTATGACTAAATGATGAATATCTGAACATATAATACACTTCTATTTATAAGTACAGGTATAGAAATAGGGTGAATAATTCAGCACCCAAAATAGGACACTAGAGAGAGTCTAGTGTAATTAACTATGCTAGAGAAATAGCACATACTGGGACTAGATCCCAAGAAGATGAATGGTCATCCTATATTTACATACACAAGTATGTAAGCAGAATATATAGCTGTACAAATTTAACATAAAAATCATGTGCTTTTTAACATAAAACATATCTTGTGTGAGCATGCAGTTGCCACGGGGAAATTCTAGTTAATCAGCCTATTTAGACTTTTGAGCTGGTTTTGTTCCCCACCACACTCCAACTCTACAGAATAAACACATATACATATAGTACAAATATGGGCACCTAAGTTAGATATTTCAAATAACTAACATGACTTTGCAAGGCCAGGTATCTTGGTGCACCCTTATAATTCCAGTACTTGGGAGGCTGAGGAAAGAGGACAATAAATTCAAGGCCAACCTGGGCTATATGCAAGACACTATTTAAAAATAAATACAGCTGGCCAGTGGTGGTGCATGCCTTTAATCCCAGTACTCAGGAGGCAGAGACAGGTAGATCTCTGAGTTTGAGGTCAGCCTGGTCTACAGAGCTAGTTCCAGAATAGACAGGGCTGTTACATAGAGAAGCCCTGTCTCAAAAAAAAGTAGCTATAACAAATAAGTAAATATGAGTAATAAAGTTATTCTGCTATATTTGCTTTCAAAATCAACTACCTTGTGTATGTGTTGATGTGTGTGTGCAGATGCTCATATCGGGGCTGGGTACACATGGTATATGTATGCATGTCCATGTGGAGGTCAGAGGCCAGTCTCAGGTGTTGATCCTAAGGAACCATCCACCTTGATTTCTGAGACAAGGTCTCAGGGCTCACTGTTTTAGGTTAGGCAAGTCCCAGGGTTCATGTTTGTGGAGCACACTCTACTGACTGAGCTACAGCCACAGCTCCAGAATTACCTACCTCATTAAAAAGAAAATCAATCTTGGCTCATGGTAAAGATTCAAACAGTCAGGAGCAGCAGTCCCTCCTCCATGCCAGCTCCCCACCCCCACATCCAGAGGTCCAGACAGTACATCTACCTTTTCATGGACCACTTTTCTCATAGCATTGGAAGACTTGTCTTCTGTGTGCATCAGGCTTCTCCAGCCTGGAGCTCTCCTACTTGGCAGTCTCTAGACATACCTGTCTCAAGCAATACCTCACGGGGGCAGCCTCCTCCTATGATTTCTGGTTGTGTGTTCATGCCCACACTGGAGCTTCTGGGAATACATTTGTTCACGTGTATCTTTCTTGATGAGTCCCCAAGGCGCAGGGACAATTTTGCCCATCTTTGTACTCTGTATCCCTATAGCACAATGCATGCTGACTATGTTGATGATGAGCAAAAAGCAATTTAAGCAAATGTCTTAATTTACATATTGTGCAAACAGAACATCCTGGTTAGAGCCTTAAAAATCAGACCTCAGTGAGCCCAGTTCTGCTTAAACCAGAGCCAAGTAAGAGGAAAATAAAAATGAGTTCTTGCCAATTTTATTCCTGTGTCCTTTAGCCGGGCAGTTGTTAAAGCATGTTTCAAAGGCCTCTGGGTTTCCTAAGGCATTTTCTAGATTTGTGTGGTCAAAACTGCTTTTGTAACAACACAGAGGTATTATTTATGGGTTTTTTTTTGTATGTTGAAAAGTATAGAATGGTTCAATAGCAATGACAGGAAGGTTCTAGCACCTCAGCAGACACTATGCCACAGATAATCAATGGAAGGAATAAAACTTAATCATTTTATTAACTTTTAAGCTTGAGACATGTGTGTGTGTGTTTAAGGATTCTGTGTGCTAAAGTGGTATATGTAAACTCTTAGGAGTACCAAGAAAAGCAGCTGGGTAGTTCTGTGAGTTGTGGGCTTAACCAGCTTAACCTTTTGTCATGGATTACCATTTTGAGAGAATCACTGATAGACAGACTGCAGTTATTTAGAGTTTTGAAAACAGACTAAGATTCCCTGTCATTTCATGGGCATAGGTATTTTGCTACCAATAATAAAATTTTATTTTTTATATGAAATTTAAATTTTGGAAGCAATATTTCCAAATACAGGATGACTTTTCTGATGAGGCTGATAGTGATGTGAATGAATATGCTTTTTGGATATTGTTTAGCAAATCTGGAGGTTGGCTTGACTCAGGGACCAGTGTTTTCTAATGACCAATGCACGTGTTAAAATGGACAAAAGAGACAAGTAGACTGATAAGTAATAAAGGACGCAAGGTTCAAAGTTCTTGTTTCAACTAACTTTTAAGCGATCATCATGTCAAATTTTGATGTAAGATCAAAGACTATCCACAATTAACTAGAAAGGCTATTTTAAAAAACCCTCTTTTACTTACATAGACCTAATATACATGGGCAAGTATAAAAAGACAAGATCTCCTGAGTAAATTGGGAGCATAGGGACATTCGGGGAGGGTTGAAGGGGGGAGGGGAGAGGCAGGGAGGGGAGCAGAAAAAAATGTAGAGCTCAATAAATATCAATAAAGAAAAAAGAAAAAAAGAGTTAAGAAAACTAAAATAAATAAATAAAAAAATAAAAAACCCTCTTTTTCAACCATTTGTGCAAGGTTGAATTTCTTTATATACCTCAACTAATATAATATGCTGTATTACCACCGGATGTAGGAACAGATGTGAAAATCAAGTTGTCTTTCTACTAAGCGAAAATTGAAGGTATTTGACAAAATATAATACTTCTTACTGATTTATTTCATGCTATCGTCATTTTAAATGAAATATTACTTGATTGTTTAATTAGGTTGAACAAAGTCATTTTACATGAGCATTTAAATACTCATTTGAATTTTTGAAAGATAGTAAATAGTGACAGACTTCAGATGAACAAAACCTCTTTGAATCTTCAATGGTAAGTCCAGGGGTTGAAGAGATGGCTCAGTGGTTAAGAGTACTTGCTCTTCCATGGGACACGCTTCATGGCAGCTCACAATCATCTATAATTCCAGGTTGAGGGGATCTAACACCCTCTTCTGGCCTCTGTGAGCACCAGGCATGCAAGTGATGCACAGACATACGTGCAGGCAAAACACTCATGCATAAATAAAAAAGTGTAAGTATATCCTAAGACAAAAACTTTAAAATTATTGTGCTAATCCATAAGGCAACATTCATAATACTTTGAAATAATTTCTGCCTCTAGGAAATTTATTTTATTTTACTCAATGAAAAGAAAACTACATGTATGCCTAAAAGAATTACACACTAAGTGACTAAAAATAAGACACAAAGCAGAATTCCCTAGGAGACAGGTGAGGAGACTGGAGGATGGAGCCCTGGCCACAGCCGCACAGAAGCACACTGTTCCCCACCTTGAGATGAGTGTTCTCTTTGGATTTGAGTATGGTCAAGCAGCTAGGTGGACCATGGGCCAGGTGGACCATGGACTGGTTGGACCACAGGGCTGCTCCTGACTGGTCTCAGTGAAAGCTGTCCTTTCATTGGCTAGGTTGTCATCTTAGCCTGTTTGTACAATTTACTACTGCTTGCATCTTGTTTTCTAAGTCTCAAGACCTATTTTGGTCATGACAAACTTCCTGTTCAAATGATTTTGTCCACTCATTTTATTTAAAAATCAGGTCCTACATCATCCTATCCACAATGCTGTTTTTAGGCCTTTGTTCCTAGACTGAATTTGAAAACAAGAAAACAATCCTTGGCAATGATGTAACCATTACTTCCCAGTATCTCCAGTTTAATCAAAGCTTCTTTCTCTTTAACCAGTTAAGACAATTCTATCAAAATATCCAAACACCTAGAATTATAATTCCCATGTAAACTCTATGAATTTATCATGTACCTCTTTATGGGGCTTGCCATTAAAATCTGGTGTTTGGTGTGCGTGCATGTGTGCGTGTACACGGTGCCTATCTGTGCATATGAAGAGACCAGAGACTGTCAGGTGTTTCCTCCATTGCTTTCCACTCTGCTTTTCTAGAAACAGGGTCTCTCACTGAATATGAAGGTTACCAACGGACCAGACAGTGAATTCTAGATATTCTCCTGCCTATTCCCCCTCCCCCCAACACCATAGTTACAAGTACATGCCACATTAAGTATTAGGGATCCAAACCCAGGTCCTCAAGCTTGCAAAAAAACATTCTATCCTGTCAGTCATCTCCCCAACTCCCGAAGTCTGTTGCGTTTTATCGGTAAATCTCTAAGACATGACAGAGGAAAATGAAGCGGGCCTGGCCAGGGGAAGGCTGCTCTCCAGCGGCAGTCCGGACTCCAGCTTTCTAAGTCCTCCGATCAAAGAAGGCCAAGCCTTCCTGCCAGCACTCAGACAACTCAGTTCCTAACAGAAATAAAATAATTGTGTTGAACCGACAAACAACTTTCTCCCCTCTCTACTGCAAGTCGTGTTCTATAAAAAGAAACGTAGAAATCAACCCTAACTAAAAAAAGAATGCTCTGTATGAGGACACTGACCTGGAATCCTGCAAAAGTCAAGCCCACACTCCATCTCCAGCTAGCGCAGGCCGGCCTATGGAAGCAGAATCCACTGTGTGGGGTTGCAAGGCCCTATGGAAATTTTCTGACAAAGGACAGTTTGCTGCAGGGAGCTGGCTCCGCCATCCCACACACATCCTCACAGTGCATTTTCTCATAGTCACGGTGAGGTCTACGTCAGATCACACGTGATGGGTGTTAGAAACACAAGCACCAGATCTCGAAAACAGATTACAAAACAGAAGCCCTTCACAGAGCAGAACTGTGCCTAGGAAGAGGAACGTCCTTTTGATCTTTGTCTTCAAAATGGGTTTCAGCAGGGGCATGGACAAGCTGTATATATATGCTAGGCTGCAGTACACTGAAAGCTATCAGATTCAAGGTAACACGGCGTGACGAGGGAAGTTCATTTTCTTACCTGAAACTCAGAGTGATTCTGTGAGCTACTGAACACACTCCACATAGGGGAGGCTGACTGGGGCAACCTCACCCATTATGGCAAATAGGTAAACAACGGGCCTTCAGACCTGTAGTTGCATGCACAGACTGTGAGAACGGGTATTGTCAGATTCATGAATGATGCAATGGGTCCAGCTAAACGTTTAGGTTGCCTGTTTGCAAAGATGAAAAGGGAACAGGTTCGTGGGTTCTTTTTCTCCTGTTGAAATGGAGCAGTGTTTAGGATGGCCTGCCTACCATGGGTTCATCTCAGGATCAAGCTTGCCCAGACACCTGCTGGCTTGAGAAACCTGGCAAACAGGCTCAGAGGCTGTCTCCTAAGCCTTCAGAGTTCTATGTCCTTGTTTCAGCAAATTCCACCAGCACTCAATAGTCCCAAGTGGTGAAGGCATTTTCCAATCTGAATCTTGTTCCTTAGGACTGGTTCCCATTCTCTGAAATGTCGCACTGCAAGAACGAGCTGTCTATTTAGGCAGCTGGCTTTTAAAGGGCAAACACTGTTTTCCTGTGAACGTAGAAGGGGTGGTGGAATGAATGGAGGATGGCCCTTCTTTCTCACTTGACTGATAACCCTGGGGGTGGGTAGAAGGAAGAACTTTTGCACATTCTGGCTTCTGAACAAGAACGTACATTTAACTAATGGCAAAGACAGGTTACCCTAACCTGGACAGAGCCCACCAGCTGCTGCTTTGGTGCTAGCCAATCTGGATCTACTCCGTTGTTCCCCGGACCTTCCCCAGGTCTTTTACACTTGGTCCTGGGGACTCAACACAAGACAGTAAATCATAGTTCATGCCGATTCTTCCTGGAAAGCAGGAACTGGGCAGAGAAAAGGAAATCTCTCTCCTCTCTCTCTCTCTCTCTCTCTCTCTCTCTCTCTCTCTCTCTCTCTCTCTCTCTCTCTCTCTCTCTCTCTCTCTCTCTCTCTCTCTCTCTCTCTCACACACACACACACACACACACACACACACACACACACACACCATCAAGTGCATCACTTAGCACACAGTAGGCGGGTTCAGTGAATGTGCCCCAGGTAACCCAGCAAGTACATCACTTAGCACAGGGTAGCACAGGGTAGGGGTTCCACACAACCCACTAAGTGAAGTACTCAGCATACAATAGGGGTTCAGTGAATGTCAGCAAATAGCTAGAGAACTAAACTGGCTGTGACCTGCCTAGTTCCCTAGGGAGAGAATCGTTCAATCACCCAACCTTTGTATAGAGCACAAATACAAAGAGATCTGGCTAATCCAGGCAAAAAGCATTCAGAGGCCTTTCCCTATCTTGGGGATAAAATCCAGGTTTCTCTGCAGCCTGCGGGCACCGTGTTACCCATGGGCTCCCCATTCTCCCCTGATTCACTGTTCATTCCTGCCCCGCACAGAGGCTCCCCTTGCTTCTCCTATCTGCCTTTAAAGTACCCTTGTTTAGGTACTGCCTAGGGATGGCTTCCTCTCATGCTTCAGGCTAGCTCCAAAGTCATGGGCATCTCTTCTGTATGCTCCCACTTCTATTTTCCCTCTGCCACGACCTGGACATGAAATGTCTCCCACGGGTCCATCATGTCTGACATTGCTGGAGTATTTTTAGGAAGTGGGTCGCTGGTGTCAAGTCCCCCCCTTTGTTTCTTGAATCAATGCACTTTAAAAGCAAGTGGCCCCGTGCTCCAGGTCGTCCTGAGCTGGCTTAAGTCTCCATGCCTTCCTTGTACAGCCTTCCTCCTTCAGGTTGCTTCTTTTAGACATTTTGTCCCAGCAATAAAGCAACACCTTCCCATCACTTTATTGCCTTTATACTGCTCAGCTCGACCTGCAGTTATCACACACACACTGGTCCCTAGTTACTGCAGAGCAGGGCACAGATAGTGCCACCCTGCCATACACAAATACACGTTTCCCTATGCATACATTTTATGATATAGTTTAATTCACAAAATAGGCACAAATAGACATTAACAATAGTTAAAATAACAAACTATAATAAAAGTTTTTGTTGTTTTTTATTTTTAGAGACAGGATTTCTCCGTAGCTTTGGAGCCTGTCGTAGAACTCGCTCTGTAGACCAGGCTGGCCTCGAACTCAGAGATCCACCTGCTTCTGCCTCCCGAGTGCTGGGATTAAAGGCATGCACCACCACCACCCAGCTATAAAAGTTCTTAATACTTCTACGTTACTTCTGGAATTTTCCATTAAATATGACCAGACCGTATCTGGCCTTGGAAAACCAAAACAGTGGAAAGTCAACGTTTAGATAAGGGAAAACTACTGTTTAATCTTCATGCTTCTTCCCAGGAAGTAAGCTCTGGGAGGGACAAGTCTTCCTACTGTTGCTGCTCATGACACATGGAAGCCATTCAGGTTTTGTTGAAAGAGGGCTCATTTTGATGAAAAATCTAACCTATGAGGCCTTGTGCGGTAGCTCACGCCTGTAATTTCAACACTAGAGAAGCACTAGAGAAGCTGGAGGAAGAAGACTGTTTACATAATGAGGAACAGAACTATACAGGTTTGAGGCCATCCTGGGCTACACAGAAGACTTTGTCTTTTTTTTTTCCCCAATTAATTTTTTATGTACCAATCTCAGTTCCCCTCCCTTCTCTTCCCGCTATCCCTCCCCGCAACCCCACCTCCCACTCTGCAGAGAGGTTAAGGCCTCCCCTGGGAAGTCAACTAAGACTGTTCATCCCCTCACTGAGGCAGGACCAAGGCTCCCCCCCCCTCCCTGAGCCTAGGCTGAGCAAGGTATCTCTCCATAGAGAATGGGCTCTATAAACTCAGTTCCTGCATTACAGTTAGAGCCTGGTCCCACTGCCAGTGGCCCCATATACTGCCCAAGCCACACCATTGAGGAGACCTTGTCTTAAAGACAAAAACAAGCAGAAAGGAAAATGCAAACTGCCTATCTCCTGAACGCTCACTCCGTCTATCCCCACTGCTTCCTGACTTGCGCAGCACAGGCGCATTTCAACACCACACACCACTGACATTTACCATGCATCTGCTTGCTCGGATCTGAGCCCCGGAGTGCACAAGCTTTTACTTCTTCTCTGATGTGCTTTATGCACCTACAATATGGCCTGACACAGAGAAGGCCCTTGGTAAATATTTATTAAAAATCTAAGTCATTTGTACCAGAAATAGATATTTGTGAGTTAATACTACATAAAGACAGTTATTGATGATTATAATTTTCATCTTCTAAATTCTCCAAATCCACTCTGTTTCCTGAGATTTGACCATGCTCCAGTGACTATATGGACAACACAAATTGGACTTGTTCTTTTTGTTTGTTTGTTTTTTTATTCTTTTCTTTGTGGGGAGACCATAAGGATGTGGGGAGGTATACCTGAGAGGACTGGGAAGTAAGGGTAATTGAGGTACATTATATGAAATTCCCAATACTTAAAAAAAGACTTATTTTTATTTCTATGTATGTGTATGTACCTACGTGAGTTTGTGTGTGTGACATGCATGCAGTACTTGTGAAGTCCAGCAGAGGGCGTTGGCTCTTCTGGATCTTGAGTTACAGGCATTTGATGTGTGTGCTGGGAACCAAACCTGGCAAAAGTTTTGCAGGAGTAGTAAGTGTTCTTAACCTCTTAACCACTGAGCTATCTCTCCAGTCCCCAAATCCACTTTGATAACACCCATTTACTCAATGCATTTCAGGCTATGAAGCACTTTGCATATTAACTCATTTAATGCCCTCCACAGATCCTAGGATTCTGCCAGATGAAATGAAAGGATTACTATACACTGATAGGATTAAATAAATGAACAGAGGCAGGGCTTGAGATATAGAAGCTGATATCATTATCATGCCTGTAGGAGAGAAGGGGAAATTGAGCCCATAGCACTTAATCGTGTATACCAGGGCATGAGGTTTCTGATGGGGAACAGTGCTTAGTCTGCAAGAAGGGTCTTCTTCTATACACAAAAGAGTGCTGAATTCAAACTGCAAATTTATCACACAAGACCACTGCTGAAGTTTGCAGAGATTGGCCCTTAAGGCTCTAAGCAGAAGAACTTCCATAAGCGCATCAATAGCCATGGTCAGAAGATCTCCGAAAGCTACTCAAGACTATGCAGGGCAGTGGAGGATGGGCAACAGAGAGTTACCCTAGCAGCAGTTTTCCAGACAATTGGGGCATTGCTAGACAGCAGGCCTTGATTATGGTCTGGGCCCAGGAACCCTCCCAGCAGTCCAAGTATATATAGCAGCTGTACCATAGGCATTTCCAGGTGTGGCCTGCCATGTCCTCAGTGTTTGCCCCACACCCTGGAAAATGTCTGCATAGCCAGGATTTGCTTATCTAAAGGAAGACATCAGGAAGGGGAGCTTGAATGCAACCCCACAGGCTAGTGATGCAGAGGGACGAGGAGGTTCTAACCAGGGTGCAGCATGAGATCAACTGTGGGAAGCCTCAGAAGAATGTTGAAGAGCGAGATCCTGCAGGGGAAGGCCTGGCCAATGAGGAGCTAGAGTCTTTGTATCTGGATGCTAGTATCTTTACAAAGGCTTATGAAGTCCTTACAATTCAGCCTCTTTTCTGCCACTCTCACCCATCCTTTCCACATGTTGCTGGAGGCTCGAATACCTTCCAGTTCACCCTGGTCTCCATCCACACCCCCTTCCCTCCTCCCACAAGCCATTCATCTGCTGCATACTCTTGGCAGGCAGCCTTGCCCCACCTTTTTAGTATTTATGACTAGTTCAAAGTTACTTGGCAAATGTATGCCTTACTACAGAGTAAAGATCCCAGGAGGGCTGAGACTGTTTCCTGGTTTCCCAGACTGTTCAGCTCTGCAGTTGCCGCTAAGGCTCCCTTTATTATAGCACTAGCACTAAGCAGCTCTGCCTGGTTCTATTTGAGCTTCCTGGGTACAGCCCTGGGGCAGCATGGGCAGTTCTGCTATCTCCTACTGTGCTACTGGGGGTGGGGAACACCCAAATGCAAGAAAGTCAAGAAGGCTGGTGTGGCTTGGAAAGAGGACAAACAAAGCCACCCCCCACGAATGATCATTTCTGGGGATCTGCCAAGCAGGTTACATTATGAGAGCCGAGCTGCACATGACGAGCCAGGGATATCCATAACCCATAAAGATACTCACACAAGTTAAAGACACATAAGTTTGCAATGATGAAAATGTTAGTGTGTTAGTTTTTTGTCTTTGTGACAAAAACCTAAGAGAATGACTAAGAGAGGGGAAGATTTATTTTGGCTCAGAGTTTCATTCCTGTCCATGTTTGGCGAGGCAGACATCATGGGAGGAAGAGCAAGGCAGAGAAAGGCTGCTCACTGTGTGGCAGTCAGGGAGCAGACTGAGCGAGAGGTGCTGGGAGCGAGACAGAGCATGCTAGCCCACTTGTTCCAGCTTGCTCAAGCTCCTTGTCCCCACCTCCTCCTAGCAATGCTATCAGATTATGACTCTATCTGTGGATTCAGCCCTCAGAATCCAATTGTTTTCCCGAAGCCTGTCAGCTGGCAATGATGGCTATGACATGTGAGCCTCTGGGGTCATTGCCATCCCAAGCTGACACCATCACTGCTTTCCCTCAAAGGCAGGAAAGGAGATCAGTCCTTTAAGTTCTATGGTGACATTTCATTTAAAGCCCAGAGACTGGGCCATTGTCTCAGATACCTACAATGAATTTGTAACAAATTTCAAAATTAGCTTCCAGGCTAGGTGTGGTGGGGCAGACCTTTAACCCCAGCTCTCAGGAGGCAGAGGCAGATGAACTTTGAGAGTTCCCAGACAGCCAGAGCCATATAGGAAGTTCAAAAGTGTTAAGAATTTAACACTAAAAG
>JAQHUG010000001.1:17938441-17987057 GCA_028555095.1 Dicrostonyx torquatus | reverse complement strand
TGTTTAACTCTGTGAAGTTGTGATTCTCTGCCTGTCTAAATCACCTGATGGTCTCATAAAGAGTGACCTATAGTAAGGCAGGAGAAAGAATAGGCGGGCCTGGAAGGCAAAGAGGATAAATAGGAGGAGACATCTAGAGAAAAGAAGGAGTGGAAGAACAAGGTGAGGAAGACTTTGGAGGCCAATGGCAGAGTAAGAGTAAAAGTAGGCTATACAGAAGCAAGCAAAGGAAAGGGTCCAGAGGCAAAAGGAGTTTGGATAATTTAAGAAAAGCTGGCTAGGAACAAGCCAAGCTAAGGCCAGGCATTTATAAGTAACAATAGGACTCTCCAGATCATGATTTGGGAGCTGGGTGCTGGGCCCCCAAAGAACAAAACAGCAAGGCTAAAAAGAGTAAAACAAGAAGCCTGGAGTAAATCTGAGTTTCACAGGTGCCCAGGTGCTTTTAGATCAAGGCAGCTTGGGGCATTAAACTGGCTTCCTAAGGGTGCTTTAACAAATTAACACCCTTGACACTAATCTGTTCTCTACAACATAGAGCCAGAAGTCCAGACAAGGCGTTTACAGGGCCAGGATCTCTCTGACGACCGTGGGGCCACGGGCAGAACCCTTCCTTAGTGCTTGTAGCTTTGCTGATTTTTTTCCTCAGCTTATGCTGTAGGACTCCCACCTCTGCCTTTGTCTTTTCCTGGCTGTCTCCTCTTTGTGTGAGTCTCTCTTCTGTGTGGCTTGCCTGATCATCTAGGATGATTTCAAGTTCCTTAATTATGATGATATGTGAGATCATTTTTCCAAATGAAGTCTCATTCACAGGTTCTGGGCTATGGACATATCTTCTGGGAGGCCTCGCCATTAAGCACAGTAAAACCATCAAGGCAATTAACTTATATGGATGAATGGGAGAGGGACATGGATCCAGAACTGCAAGCTGAGGTCCCTAGCAGTTGATAGGGAAGAAAAAACAGAACCATTGTAGGGACCATTCATATACACAGCAGCCCTTCCAAACACTCCCTGGAGCTGACTGAGAGACAAACCCCCATCAGGGCAAAGCCTACCTGAAAGCACTCCAGGATGATAACGCACAAGTTAACAGAGCCACCATGACTGTGCCACCTTCAAATGTAGGCAAGAACTCTGAAGGGCCGAAGAGACTTCGTTCACTTTCTAAATTGGATTAATTTGATATGAAGCTCAGATTTCCTCTCTAAAATAGTGATGTTCTTTTCTCCCCACCTTTGTACTTAGAGTTTGGACAAGCTACCATGGTGGAATGGGATTATTTCTGGCTTAAGCTGTTTCTTTAGGGTCAGGCAATACTGCTAGTCACCAACACTGGGGTTGGTTTTGGCTCTCCATTCTCACCACCTATTACGGTCCCAAACACCTTCAAGGGGAGTAGCTCATCCCTCGTTCTTATAGTGATACACACTGCCCCATTAAAACACCTCACTCTAACCATTTATGTCACTTCAGACAGAAAAGTCTCTGCTTGGAAACCATTATAGCAGTTTTCAGAATTTGATTCTTACTGAGACTCCAACTCTCCAGCATGCGTTTCTAAAGCAGAATCCAGCCCATGCCCTCCAAGACTGTTCCCAAGAATGTACTAGTTGGCAGGCTGGCAGACTTGCCTGCACAAGTCCGTCTCTGCTTTGCTAGAGAATCTACGGCAATGTTCCCCAAAGGTTGAACTCACTACATTACGGGGATCTTAGGAGCATTCTTCCACTAGTGGATCTGGGGTAGTGTGGGAGGCAAGGATTTCAGGTTGGGTCCCCACTGCCAGTCCAAGAACCACATTGAGGAGCAAACAGCACGACTTCTCATCTGTCAACACACCTTGGAGCTAATTCCTAGAACAACTACATTCTGGCTCCCCATGGGTGACCCCACTTGACACAAAGCACACAGCCTTATAGAATGGCAGAAATTTGCCTCTCTAACTCCAGTGTTCCAAAACAAGATTGATAACTATAATAAAAGTGGGCAAAGTAAACAGAACCGATTCTAGAGCACGTGTGAGTTCCGTCTTCGCTAATCTAACAGTGATGGTGAAAGTTCACCTTCACACATGGGTTAAATGAAGCCTAAGGAGGTGAAGGTCCCCTCCTCTGGTGAAGCAGTAATAGCTGTGATGATGATGAAGCCAGTGATATCAAAGCTAACATTTGCTGAGCACTTTCTATATGCCAGGCTCTGTATTGAATGCTGTATGGACATCATGATTCATTCACTGCCAAGAGGAAAGTGGGAGTCGCTAAAAGATGTCGAGGAGAAAGGGAAGGTATTTCACACTCCAGGGTATAGAAGGGGAGGGGACAATTCATGCAAATCCAGGACAACTCAGAAAGTTGCTGCTTGACAGTTTGGTAAACATCCTTGTTGAGTAAGGATGTCTAAATCTCATGTCAAGAGATGCCTGCTGTCCTTCATCACCTGATGCTAGGCTTGGCTCCATTCTGCTGCCTTGGGAGTGCCGTCGCGGATAAGGAGGGACTTCCTCTGGCGGACTCCTCCTGTTTCACCCAGTATTGGCATCCTAACCAAGGTTGCCACATACCTGATGCCTCTCCAGACAGCACAACCATCTGAAACAAACCATGCTGTTTTCAGCTACAGACTTCACAGGATTATCGTGCTCACATGGAAAGGGTATAGTTCTATACAAAGTGGGTGACTTATGTGCTGTGACACAGAGACACAACAGTCAATGGTCGTTACCTTTCCTTGGATGAGGCTATGGACAATTTCAAGCCCAGTGAGCTACAGAAAAAGACTGCACAGGTTCCACTGTGGTGATCCTGATTGGGGGAGGGGGGCGCCTCAGACGGGATACAGTATAATCCACAGCTGACAGCAGCCTGCATACCAGTCTCTAAGTTCCCACAGTGTTCTTCAAAAGTCTTGGAGCTGGATAAATGGCTCAGTGGTTGAAAGTACCTACTGCTCATGCAGAGGACCCAAGTTTGGTTCTCAGCATGCACATCTGATGGCTTACAATCACCTCTAAGTCCAACTCCAGAGGGATCAGACTCCTCTGCTATAAGTGGGTGCTTGCCTTCATATGCACACACCCACACACATGTAGTTAAGAAATAAACCTTAAAAATCAAAAGGTCTAACGCCTTCTGGCTTGTCGCATGCCCACTACTCCTTATCTCATTGCAGTCCACAGTGCATGCTCATACAGCCTCCCTGTGTGGACCGCATCTGGGCGACACTCTAGCTCTTCACACCCCTCCAGGCTGGGGGTGGGGTGGGGGAAACGCTCTCCACACAGGAATCCTGGCAGGCAGAGTGCAGGGAGCACACACCTCACTTTGACCTATGTGTTTTCACTCAAGCGGCAAGAAGTGATCAAGCCATCAGGTCTACCCACACTCCCTTTAGAAGAGAGGCCCATACTCATCTTCAGCGGGTGCTGTGATGGGGAACAGTAATGGCTGAGTACCACACACAGGCCTTTATTTAGCTCAGCACTGTGTCAGAGGACTCTGAGCTGACATCATTCCAGCACATCGCCATGTCCTAATGTGACAAGGACATAATGACAGACCATGAGAATGGAGCCCGGCAGTCAGGGCTTCAAGACAAAGGGGCAAAACAATACAGCGTATCCACCGAGACACAAATCAAAACTGCTTTATGGAACAAAAGACACCAATGCTAGGAGGCCAGTTTCCTCTCTAGAGATGCCATGGAGACAAAGTGCTGACTGGAGAACAGTCTGAGTGGTCACTGTGCATTGGGAATTCCTGGGCCATGACTCTGGCTCTGCTCTCACCTCCTCTCTACCTTCAGCTGACAGCCTCTCATTTGCTATGGTTTCCCATGGCGTTCTAGACACATGGGGTCAATGTACAGAGGCCTCTGTTTGGGGCTGTGCCCCAGATGTTCATGCTTTCTCCATACACACATTTCCCACAACTCCCCCTGCATGTTTCCAGTTTGAAGCCAGTTTGCACTGTGATCACTGGAGAGAGGCCAGGTACTGTGGCGCAGGCCCTGGAGACGTCCTGGGGTTGTGAAAGCCACTTCCTCCTAGGGTTTGGGAAGCCCGGATGAGTAGCAGAGTTGTTGAGCAAGCACACAGAAGGCCTGAGGAGGAGACACACATGGCTTTTCAACGATGGAAAAGCTACCGGAACTCTGGTCAGCCAACAAATGGATGCATCATAGTCTAGACCAAGGAAATCAACAGACAGTGGAGTGGAGCGGGAGAAGAGTACGAAGAACTACATTCGGGTGGCATGTGCTGACTTTACCCTGAAATTACTTTTATTAAAGCAGAATGCATCAGGTGTGATATGTGTGGGGCGAAAGCCTGTAATCCCCGCACTGGGGAGGCAGAGGCAGGAAGATCGTGAGTTGGAAGCCAGCCTGGGCTACACTGAGACCTTCTTTCAACAATAACAAAACTTAGAATGCATGTTTCTGGCACTCTCTGGGTATTTAAATAGTTCTCCTGTTCACATGTTTTAGGGAGAATTTAGCTACACTTTAAACCGTAGAACTCTTCCAACCCAAACCTGCCCCAGATTAAAAAACCCATGGTACGCTGTTTAGAGCAACTGCACTTTAAGTACACTCCGCTAAAAATAATCTAAACACAGGTTATGCTACTTACGCCAGTTTCTGCCTGTGCTTTCATTTTAGAAAACAGCTCATAGGCTGCACAGTGGGCGGAGCGTCACCCTGGACTCAGTACAGAAAATGGCCACCCGGTTGGGACCTGCACACAACAAACAGGGTATCTTCTGGGGACACTCTCATTCCAGACACAGAGGAACTTCTTTCTCCACCAGTACCGTAAATCTTGCTTCCCAGAGAGTTTGTTTGCTGAATGCTGCAGTAACTAACCACCAGAGCTCTGACTATCTCCCCAAGCGAGGAAGCCTCGTGGGGAAAAACATGGTTTTTTTTTTAAAACACAAGATGATTGTTAGGATTCAAAGGGAGACAACTTTAAACCTTACAGAAGAAAACCATGCTGACAAGTGTTTCTGACAAGAGGAGCAAAGCATTTCGCCAGAAACTCTAGAGTCAGCTCTGTCAAAAAAACAAACAAAAACCTCTTTTAATTGGTTTTCTGGGAAAAAAAAGCCAAAACAAAAGATAGAGACAAACACGGAGAAATTAATGACATACCAAAGCAGGGCAAGCATTCACACAGCAGGATATTTCTGTTTTGGAAAGGACGTGTCTTCCAGGTGACTGAGAGTATATCCGTGCAAAAAGTCAACTCACAGCGAATGGGGCCTGAAGACACTCCAGAATCACCAGACCTTGATAGGGGAAAAATGAAGGTCGGGTTGTTTTCCTCACTCCAGTTAGCACAGGCCCTGAGGACAGCCAGGGCTCTAATGCCCAGCCTGGGAACAACTCCACTCAGGCCGCCCTTCAGTCACCCACGTCAGCAGACCGATCCTTCCCTCGTTTCCCATGAAAGTCATAGGAAGGATGAACACACACGGAAGGTGTGACAACAGCAGGCACTCAGAGGGTGTGCCCGTGACACTTCCATCACACAGATGTGTGATTCAGCGCTGAGGCAGTACAGAGAACGGCTATTTGAGTCACATCGGGGACCACAAGACCAGAAGATGGATGCTGAAGCAGAATGTGCAGAGTGTTTTGAAAAGAGGAAATCCTCATTTACATTTAGGAACCAATCACAATCCTCTCAGAACTGATCAGAGGCGTCGGGGGTCACAGAAACACACAGAAGCTTGGGAAGGCGACTGTGGTTACATGCAGAGAGCAACGTGGGGTGGGTGGAGGGGGTTAATGCTGGACCACAAGCACTTGGAACCGATTCTTATATGATTACAATTATGATCCATCAACATGGATAATACAAGTACGTGGTTTTGGAGCACAGGCACCTCTCTTAACTAAAACAGGATCTGAAACAGCGCATCAAGAGTCAGGCTTATTCTTTCTTCTGCTTCCTAGAGATTGCCATTTGGAAATCTCCATCTGCAGTCATGGCAATTTTTGTTTAAAACACGAATCCCTGGTTCTACTCCAAGCCTAATGAATCAGACAGCACTTACAGCCCAGACTTCTACATTTCGGTCAGAGACCCTGGTCAAGTCTTATGTATTTGTTTATTCATTCATTTGTTTATTTTTAACAAATTTTCTTTAAAAGATTTGTTTCTATTTTATGTGAATGAGTGTTTCATCTGCATGGATGTAGGTGCCCTGCATGCATGCCCAGTGCGTACGGAGGTCAGAGAGGGTACTGGACCCCTTGGAATTGGAGGCACAGTCCCTTGTGAACTGCCACCTAGGTGCTGGGAACCAAACTCAAATCCTCCGCAAGAATAGCAAGTGTGTTTAACCACTAGAGCCATCTATTTCTCCTCTGGTGAAGCCTGATCCACGCTACACTCCTTGTCACTTCAACACACACAGGACAGAACATATAACGGGAAAAATAAACATATTGCAATGAATCAGGAAGACAGCTTCCTGTTCAGATTCACCTTAGCACGATCTCCATCTGTACTCAAGGCTAGAGACGAAGGAGTCACCACGTGTCCACTGCCTACCATGGTGTAGTTGCTGATCAAACTAGACCAACAGAAGCTGAGGGTGGCAAAACTCGGGATTTCAGGTATGTTACAAGTCTGGAAAATGGCCCAGCTAGTTTGCGAGACTGGGTTTATCTGACTCCATTATCCTCATTCCATTGTATTAAGCTCATATGCTCAGAAAAATAGACACATTATTTAATATATATGGCAAAAAGCAACGGAATTAAATTACTTCTAGAAACTTTGCAATAACAAAGTTTTTTTTTCTTTAGTTTATTCTTTTAAGAGAGATTCTCTTGATTTATCTGCCGATAATGGAATTCAGTGTTAACCCCACTATCAAAACCACATTTAGCATACTGAATTTTAGTAATGAGGCGTATGTTTGGGAACATGCTAGGACCAATGATTTATGCAAGATTCATTCTTGATTTGTGCATGCTATAAACATATGCACTGTGCATATCACACTCTCTGCAAAGAAAGATGCCCACAGACACACTGTTACCTCTTACCAGTCTCATGCTCTTGGGCCCATCCCTCCTACTCCACAGCCCAGTGAAAGTCACATTCCAGAGGCTTCTGGAAACATGCTCCAAAAAAAACTCTGAGATTTTTGGTTTCTTGACAGGCTTCTGTCTCTCCAGGTCATTTCTTTTCTTACAAGGCTCAATACTCAATCACATTTTCCCCATACCCTAATGGAAACCTTGTCTCTTACCTTTTCAGTTTTTCCTGTATGCCAATAGCTCCTGAACTGGTCATTCCCTTCCTATGGGGTCCTGAACCCCATCTGAGTGAGAGATAGCAGCTTCAGGGCTTTACACACAGAGTCCCCTAGGGTGCAACTCGTCACCTTCTTCTCAGGGTCACCATGGCACCCTGGCTCTGGGATGCTGGGCCAGCTCCTTCTCCAGTGAAACAGCTGAGCCAGCCATTGCTTCTCATCTTACCACTCGCAACCCTGATTGGATAGCATCACTCTGGGCCAGCCCCTTTTCTGGGAGGACTGAAGCAGCCTTTTTCCTTGTGTCCTCTCAAGCTCCTCTAAGCTATCTATATACACGAGCAGGCTCCTACGGCACAGCCATGACATTTCCTTGTTCAAAGAGACTTAATGACACCATTGATTAACACATTCCAGTTTCCTAGTTGGCATTCAAGACCATTATTGTTCAGCAACAAATATTCTCCAGTTCTGTTTCCTTCTGACCACCTGTATAGACCAGTTCTAACTCAACTGGACTTGATACTTTTCACAGAATTTGCTCCATGCTTTCCCGGTCTTCCTTTATTCTTCTTTCAAATGCCTCCACAAATCACCAGAATGATTTCTTTTTACATTTACTGCCTGAACACACACACGCGCACACACGCGCACACACACACACACACACACACACAGAGAGAGAGAGAGAGAGAGAGAGAGAGAGAGAGAGAGAGAGAGAAGGGGGGGATGTGTATGTGTATTTCTTGTTTTTTTCCAGCTCTATTAACAGTCTGAGAGGAAAGTGTCAGTTGATTTTCTGCTGACTTCTCCAGTCCTTCTAGCCGGGCCATACTATGGCAGCTACTACATAAATATTCGCTGCATAACATTTATGGAACTTCATAAAGTGCACGAACCATGTGCACATTCGTAACATGTTTTTACATGAGACTTACGTCGTAACAAGTGGCAGTCAGCTCATGCAATTTGAGTTCTAGTGCTTACTGCAGATCCTGGGGCTGCCTTTTGGCTTTTTACTGCAGTAATCAAACAACAGTGTTGGTGTGTCTTCAACTGCTTTATTTTAGAATGTCCACAGTCCTCTGGTCTACGAAGCTAAAAGAGATTGTTTCGAATCAAAAGGTCTCTTGTCAGACTGCATGGGCAAGGTGTAAAAATAAGAAAGGCCTCCACTGCAAGTCACAGAAATGGAAAAATGAAAAATGAGATTTCAGGACTTTGAAAATGAAAATGGCACAAGACTTCCAACATTCTTAAAGCTGATTACCAACAGAAAACCACCGACAGCTGGACAAATGCTTCCTTGCTAAAGACTGGCCATGACAAATATAAAGGCATAATCATCTTTCTGAATACTCAAGAATCTCAGAGAAGTTCAATAAAAAATAAATGAATCCAGAGGCCTGATGATTGTGTATAAATTCAAAGCATAAGTTTAGTGGAAAAGAATGAAAATTTGAACTAAAAAGCAAGAACTTTGAAATGTTTGTTTCTGCAGTTCCTGTGTCAGATGGCATTGTGCGGCTGATGGAGCAGCATTTAGAGACTTATGGCCGAGTGGCCTGGCCCGCCAACTCTGCCTCTTTGGATTTCAGTAGAAATTAGACTGCAAGCATCAGGAGGACAGGCATTCAACCGTGAACTCTGTGGCCCCAGCAAAGCACTGTGCATACAGAATACACGCCAGCCTTCCATGGCCTGCCACCATTTTACATCTCAATCCTTTAAATCTCTTCTTCCTTGACTCTTAGTTACCGTTGAGGAGTAAATTATTAACACACTTCCTGGCACATAAAGACACACAGCCATTTGACAAATGGTACCTGTTTCTGTTACCACCTAGGACTTTGTAACCGCCTCCAAGGTAGAGCTTAGCTGCCGGGCGGCCAGTACATCTGGGTGAGAACTGCAAAGGTCCCTTCATGCTATCACACTCTACAGCTGCCCAAAGGAATCCAACTCGGGCCACTGGATGCAACAAGCAAGAGACACTTTATTGGATTAGTACACAGGCCTGCGGATGGACAGACAGCAGCAGCCTTAAATGAAGCTTTGGCTATCTGACCACCCGGGGCGTTGTTACAAACAGCTTTTATAGGCAAAAACCACAAAATTAACATAAGGGGTACGAATACAATGCTGATTGGTCCAAATCATTAGACCAGGGTTATGACAGGGCCAAATTAACATAATCCAACCTACTCTAGGAAAAGCAACAGGTGAGAGCAAAACATGTTTTCGTCCTCAACCTGAACAACAGGAACCAGAGTTTAAGAAACTGACAAACTTGTTTTTCACATTCAGTGTTTTTCTCTTCTATTTTTCCATAGGGTAGTCTCTTGGTTGGGGTCTCATATTAAGATTAACTCTATCACTAATATGCTCCCATATCCCAGAATGTCCAGATCATTTATTAAACAGTTATCCCTTTTGCAGAAACCTAGGTCATTACTTGTCCCTGAGAGTTATGGCACTCAGTAAAAGAATCTTTCAATAAAAGATTTCTCTTTTCAGCAACCTGCCAGCTTCACCTGGACCTGTTCTTAATTTTAACCTTGTGGCCAGCAGAAACAGTGTCCATAAGGGGCTAACATAAATTTTGGGGGCTGTGATCTTTCACAGCTAGCAGAGGGCTCACCCTACAGTGAGTGGAGAGGCTGGCTATGTGCCTGGGAAATAGTCCTGCCTTGACCTCAACCCGCTGGGGTAACGATAAACATGCATTTTAACTCTAGGGGCTTTTGTCGTGTTTTGGGGTCCTTACGACTTGAGGAAGCCCAGATCTATCAAGACATGTACAAAAGTTCACATAAAAGCTACCAGCAGAGCTAACATGAGAAGCCAGTTGTCTTGAAGTCCTGTTTTCTAGTTCTCCCTCACCACAGGGGACTGGCACACCACGTGTCCTATGTCCTTAATAACAGACTGCTTGAGAGTCATGGAAATTTTGCAGTACACAAACCTGGCAGGTCGAGAGCATGATTCAGACACCTTCAGGAGTCTTTCAAAAACTGCCCTTTCTTATTTCGTGTAGACTAAAGAAAGACACACAGTTTAGTTACCTCAGTTAGAACAGACCAGCCTTGACAGAGTTTCTGTGCCGCAGCAGAAATCACTTGGAAATCCTTGGTTCTGAGTCTTCCATCTTCCCCACGTCAGGATCTAAGAGAAGACAAACGGGCAGCGTTTCATGGCTAGTTCCTAGGATCCCATAGTTCAGCGACAAAATTGCAGTTGGTGTATGTGGAGCCCCCCTGTAAGCCAAGGACTGCCCCAAGTGCAGCCAGTTGATGGGGAATCTGCAGTACCCCTCAGCTATAGGGCCATTTCCTCATTTTACAGCTGCTAACACTGCCAGGAACCTGTTGCTGGAGGTCACACAGTTAAGTGAGGGCTGGGACTCAAACCCAGGTTAACTTGAGCGCAAAACCTATGCCACAAAACACTAAGCCGGGGTCTTAAAGGCTGTTTTGACAGTGACCCATTTTTTTTCCAGATTACATTATATAAGCTAGAGGCGTCATTACACAATGCTCATCTTTACTACGTGCAATGCTTACTCTTTTTTTTTAACCGTACTATATATTCTAATCATTTAAAATATTTTTTTTTCAGCTGCGACCCACCAAAGGAATTCTACTAATGGGTTTTTGGTCTTGGAAAAACACTGGTTTGTCGGAAGGCATGGTAGAAGCCTGTAACCCTAGCAGTCAGACCGCTGCGAGTTCGAAATCAGCCCGAGCTGCTTGCATCTTGAACATTTTAGGCTCCTCAGCGAGACCCTGTCACGAAACAAAAACTCTATTCTTTGATCTTAGCTACAGTAAGTCACTATATGTTTCTCTGGACCCACAACAAAACTCCCATTCTTCCCAGCCACGAGAACCCGAGCGAGCGATTGAGCTTCCCAGTTAGGAGAACAGTCTTTAACCTTTCAAATAGGTATACAATACATAACGCATAACATCTAGAAGAGATCATTAGAAGGGATTTTCAATCAGGCCCAAACTCCAGAACGGAATCAGACACTTACCCACCGGGGAACAGGAGTTATAGAGCGGAGCCGCAGATAGGCTAAAATCTCAGGTTTATTTATCAGCTAGTCTGCAAAGAAGTGTCTAACGGCGGGCTGTTAAGTGTGTAACCGAAGGCTGCAGGAGGAACAGGAGGCCGAGACTGCAACCCCCTGGGGGCAGGGCCCTGGCTTTGCACGTCCGGTTCAGTTCCAGGGGCTTGGTGTCGCACTAGGATATCATCGCGATCCGGTAGGGTCAGGACGCTGCTCGGGTTCGCGCTTACAGGGGAGGGAAGGCGCGGTAATCCTGAGCGGTTCCCGAGCCCCAGGTGCGCGACAGTCACCCTCCCTTCCCCCCGCTTCCCCCCTGCAGCTGGGCCTGGTGGGGCGGGACGCTCCACCTGCGGACGGACGCTGTCTGCTCGGCCGACTCGGCGTCCGCGGCTGCAGCTCGGCCTGAGCGCTGCCCCCTGGCTCCCGGCTCCCTCCCGGAGACGCGCGGCCCAGGGGCACTTACGGGCCTCCGCCACCCGAGCGCTTCCCGCGGGGTCCATGGAGCTTCCGGACCTGCGAGTCTGGCCGCAGCGCCGCCCAGAAAATGGACGCCGGCGGCTGGGCCCAAGCGCTCCGTTCCAACCTGGTGCAGGCCGGAGGGCGGCCAGACCTCGAGCGGATGCCCAGGCCTCAGGGACGCTGCTGGTCGCGGAGCTCCAGCACCCGGTGCCACCGCTCTAGAGCCGGCTGGGACTGGGCTGAGGGATCACAGAGCAGGCCCTGGGCACCGGGCGCAGGCCTCGCGGACCCAGGTCCTGTGCAGTTTTAGCTGCACCAGGTTCTCAGGAACAAGGTGTCACCTGTGCTTTCCCATGACTGTCAGGGGAGGCCAGGATTATTTCCCAACATGGTACAAGAACTGTCTCACCCAAAAGAGCGGACCCTCTTCCTCAAAGG
Source organism: Dicrostonyx torquatus (assembly GCA_028555095.1). Taxonomy (NCBI): domain Eukaryota; kingdom Metazoa; phylum Chordata; class Mammalia; order Rodentia; family Cricetidae; genus Dicrostonyx; species Dicrostonyx torquatus. The sequence goes on along the minus strand of JAQHUG010000001.1, from coordinate 17,974,817 downwards.
CCACTGCCTGCCTGCTGGCATCCTTCCTCCACCAATTCACAGTGTGGCGCGCTTACTGCCTCATGCACACCTAGGTGCAGGTGTTTGTTTTGTTTTGAATCATCCAGCATTGAGTCTTTAATTTGTTTCTTTCGAAAAGACTCCCGGGCTACACCTTAAGATTTTGAAAAAGGCTATTTTCGTGGAATATAATACTGTCCTTTCTTTATGCATCCCAATTCCTGACCAAGCGTTAGGAATGTGATCATTTTGGTGAGTTGAGTGGATTTTAATAGTATATGCAAAGTAAAGCATCTTAAATGATGCAGGAAAAGAATGAGAATGGTGTTATTTAAACAGAGCTGTGAAGGCTGATGGGTTGAGCAACATGCATAAACCCGTAACAAGCAGTTCCGAGCCGTCTCAATGCCAAGAACCCTTTTATTCGTTCTCTCCGTAGGCCAGTGTTCAGAAAGATCAACTCCACTAAACTGCATTTATTAAGCAATGATTCATCTTCCCCTTAAAAAAAAAAAAAAAAAAAAAGGCCTGAAATGTTTTTGTCTACATAACTGTCAGTGAGAACTTCCACAAAACCTGAGCTAACTTGTTGATAATGGTGAATTCCAACATTAAAAACAAAACCAAAGAAACTCATGGTCTAATTGCATGTTTGTACGTTTGTGGTGATATTTTGTTTATATTCTAACAAATAAAGCTGGCCTGAAGATCAGAGGGCAGAGTTAACCACTAGTTAACCTTAGAGGCCAGGCGATGGCGGCACACACCTTAATCCCAGCACTTGGGGGTGGAAGCTGGAAGATCAGGAATTCAAGGCCACACTGGGCTACCTGAGATTTAACCAGTCTGAAAGAGAAACAGAGCTCCCACCTTTGATCCCAGCACTTGGGATCTCATGTCTTTAATCTCAGTACTAGGGAGATGGAGACAGGACAGCTAAGCAGAGAGAGGAGACAGGAAGGAGCTCAGCCCTTCCACCTGAGGTTTCAGTAGAAGTCTCTCTAGCGGCTTGCTCCTTTGTTTCTCTGACCTTTTCAGCATTTGCCCTGAAATCTGGCTTCAGGTTTTTATTATTAAGACCAATTAGAATTCGTGTTACATATGTCTCCACTGAGGCTTCTGGAAACTCTGGAAATGTTTTAAGAACTTCAGGGAAAACTGATGATGAGGAAGAGACTGTAAGTGGTGACTGACTGCCCGCGACTGCCAGGTAGGAGGTAGAGAGCAAGGCAGTTTGGCCTTTTGGATTCAGCCTGCCTGTGTTGACAGTTCAGGTTTGTTGCTCTAAGTCCACATCTCTGGCCTTCAGCTTCAGTATCTAACATGCAACATAGTAATGCCTACTTCCTAGGTGTTCTTTGTTTTTGTTTTGTTTTTTTTTAACTGAACTACATAATACGTGTGAAGCTTTCACAGCAGCACCCAGCGTTATAAGTGCGCTCTAATTTCAGGCAGGTGGGAGTGTTAACACTGAAGGTTAACTCTCTGTGCAGTGATTTTCCACGGGGGAAGCTGCTAGGGTCACGTGGGACTTAGACCCAGGTGGGACTCCGGGGTCCACTCTTCATCTTGCTAATGGGTTCCGGGAGGTGTCTTGATCAGGTGCAGTCAACAGCTTGTTTCTAGTGAAACTAGGCTCTGGCTTTCTGAGGTGTCATAGCATGGTTCCTCACCTCTACCGGGGCATTCACAAACAGTTGCACTTCTTTCTTAGAGGAGCCAAATGTTTTCACCAGAAGCAAACAGATTTCCTCAAATTGTTATTAATAACTAAACTATCACAGTAATAGCCTAAAAGTTACGTAATCAGCTAGTCCTTCAAAATTTTCCATTCTCTCTCATAACCAGGCGGTCTTAATCATCCTGAGTATGAGGAACTATCTGGAAATTTCCAGAAACATCCCACCTTATCATAATTATACACATTTCTGTAAAGGTTTTCTTTACAGAAATTTTCTTTTCTAAAATAACTACATTTGGTGTTGTCCATATAACAGTTTCCATTTCAATACATTTAAAAAGAAAAACAAGGAATCTAAGACTTTAAGTTTCTTCCTCTTAAACTTGTGTCTGCTTATCTTTGCTGCACAACTCCTATGCCTTGTCCAGGAAGCTATCTTTGTTTTCTGTCTCGTTTAATTCCCAAAGGATTTCTGTTACACTGCATGTGCTTTCTGATTAAGACTGTGGGGCAGGTTAACACTGACTGCACCCTTTCTTTATAGGACTTCAAGATAGTAACTAAAAAGACTAAAATGTTGCCCCTTTAAACTCTTGAAAGTCATCATCCACAAGTCAGGTCTCTCGCAACTCTGCCAATTTATAGTGAGCATTTCCCCTCACCATCACAGTTCTCAATTCTAACTTGGTCTTCTGTCATGGTCTGAGGATCAGCCCCACGTCTGGACACCATTATGTCAGGGTTTGGTGCTAGCCTGGACCATAAATTATTTCTCTCTGGACCAGACCCCAACATAAACTATCTCTCTCTGGACCTGTGTGGAGGCGCGGGAATAAAGACAGAACTCACATGGCGTTATCGGGAGGGAGATTCTCCATGGTCCCTCATGATATCCTGAGTTCACATGCTGAAGAATTGCTCGTTTATTCTACAGTCTTTATACCAAAACTTAACTTAGGGGAAATACATTAGCATTCTGTCTCCTAGGTAACCAGGTGAATGGCTTTTAGTCACATCCATAACTACCTGTGTGCTCTGTATGCTAGCTGTCCCATAGGTTTGAATTAGCGTCTCTATCAGGCATCCTCCAAATTACAAAGAAAGAAGCAAAACAACATCCTGACCTTTTGTTAGGTAACGACAGCCTGTCTGGAAGGTTGCGTGACCACCTCAGGTGGGGAACTATGGCTTGATAGCCTGGCTGCCATACCATATAGAAATATGGGATGTGCACTCATGTTTTGCCTGCGTATATGTCTGTGTGAGGATTCTGAATCCCCTGGAACTGGAGTTACAGATGTTGCAAGCTGCCATGTGAGTGCTTGGAATTGAACCCAGGTCCTTTGAAAGAGCAGCCAGTGCTCTAAACCACTGAGCCATCTCTTAGGTCTTCTTTTCTTATGGCTGCTTATCTCTTTCCGTTCAAGTCTTTCAGACCATCCCATCCCTATCATTTTCTGTCGTTTACACCACATTCCTGAAGGACTTCCTAGGAATGTGATGTGGTGTTGACATGGACCACAGCCTCTGTCGAAGCATTTAGAGTTGAGATGTCAACTTGCAGATACATTTGAGTACCTGGCAGAGAAATGTATGAAAATGCCCATCCTAAGAGATGCGGCCCTGGCCTACAGGAGGATTCCTGCTCTACCTAGGCTAGGATTTGAGAGTTGAGTGCTTGCTACCTAGACCCAGGCTAACTGTTAGTGGGAATGGGATAGTCCAATGAAACCCCAAAGAAGGCTGTCACACAAGACAGATGAGATGTTGGCTCTGTCCCTTAAAAAAAAAAAAAAGGAAGTCAGGAAGGTGGTGTCGCCTGCCTTTAATCCCAGCACTAGGGAGGCAGAGGCAGGTGGATCTCTGTGAGTCCAAGGCCAGCCTGGTCTACAGATGGAGTTCCAGGACAGCCAGGAACTCTCTGTTGTACAGAGAAACCCTGTCTCAAACAAAGAAAACAAAACAAAGAAAGAAAGAAAGAAAGGAAAGGAAAGGAAAGGAAAATGAAAGAGTTGGAATCTGACCAAGCCTCTAATCCTAGATTACCAATTTACTTTTATATATATAATAATATATATATGATCTAAAAGAAAGGGGAATTGTGTGGAGCCAATGAAATTCAATGTAGTATGAGATGAATTATGTGGAATTTACTTCAAATTGTGCTTGTCTGTTTAATGACCTAATTGGACAAATTCATATATCCCCTAGAGATGTGGTGGCATTCAGCAGTATGCATGGCCATGTGGCAGCTATTCATATTTTCAGTAATCTACAGTTTAAAACCTTTTCTTAAAGAAATATTTCAAGCTTACAGAAGAGTGGCAAGGACTTCTCTCTCTCCTCCCCCTTCTCTCTCTCCCCTCTTCTCCCTTCCCCCCTCTCTCCCTCCCTCTCCCCTCTTCCTCCCTCCCCCTTCCCTCTTCCCCTCTCTTCCCTCACCCTCTCTCCCCTCCTGATTCATTTGAAAGTTCCAGACATTATTCTGGAACATTATCCAGCCCCACATAATTCAGCATTTCTTTCCTAAGACAAATTTTTTTCTTAGGAATTTGTCTCTTTTAAAGAAGCATACTCAAAAGCCAGAAATAAAAAGATTTGAGGTATGAAAGCCAGACTTAGTGGTCCACACCTTCAATCCCAGGATTTAGGAGGCAGAGGCAGGTGGATCTCTGTGAGTTCAAAGCCAGCCTGCTCTACGTAATGAGTTACAGAACAGTCAGGGTTAGAGACCTTATCTTGAAAACAACAACAACAAGGATATATAGTGTGGGATTTCCTTTGAAATAAAAAAGGAATTTGCATAAAAGAAGGAGAACATTTGTTAAGCCCTTATATGTTCAAGATTTTCATAGTAAAGTTCTAAAAGTGTATGTTTGTGAAAGGTTTTTAAATGGTATAAAATGCTTATACTGTGTTTTCAGTTAAGAAAATATACAATGTGTATACAAAACATTAAAATGTTTACTGAATGCAGATAAAAGATTAAAATGATAAGTGTAAAACATTGATATTTCCTTGATACAGCTGTTTTACTGTATGTATATCAGTTTTATTTCAAAAAGTAATAAAATTAGAAGATAACATTTAGTATGACTAGAACTTGGGGCCAGTGGGATGGTTCTTTGGGCAAAGGTGCATGCTGCCAAGCTTGGTAGCCTGAGTTCAATTCCTGAAACCCCTGGAAGTCATCCCTTGATTTCTACATGTGTGACATATGTCACACACACACATACAGAGTTTTAAAAATATTAGAAATCAAGGAAAACATATTGGCTCAATTGGCCAATTGGTCCCCAAAACAGATTGTAATTTACAAAACAGAAATCAACATCCATTCATGTAATCCCAGTACTCTAGAGACTAAGGCAGGAGGACCATGAGATTAAATTCAGCCTGGGCTACAAAGGGAAACCCTGTTTCAAATAAGGGAGGAAGAGAGGGAGGAAGTAAGGGAAGACGTATCTTCAAATCTGAATCTAACCGGTGACCTGTTTTTTATGGCCTGAGAATAATTATATATTTTTTAAGATTAAACAATATTTTTAAAATTATGTTATTCATAATATGCATCTTTGTTGGGTTTTGTGCACATAGTACAGGAGCCTGAGTAGGCCAGAGGCATTGAATCCCCTGGAGCTAGAGTTACAGACAGTTGTGAGTAAGATGAGTTCTGGGAATTCATCTTGGGTCCTCTGCAAAAGCATTATTTTCTCTTAACCATCTGAGCCATCTTTCCGGCCCAAGTTTTACATTTTTAAGTGATGGGGTTGAGGGAATGTCAAACAGAAGAACATTATATGATGAGAAAATCATATGGAGTTCAAATTTCATTGTGAAAAATAGTATAGAGACACAATTATAATCACATCTATTATAGTTATTATGGCTAATATTGTATGTTATATTTTATTTCATCAATACAAAATTTGAAAATTTGCTTTCTTCTTTGTTCTATAAATACTCATGCAATATCCTCAGCTTTGCACCAACTCACTGTTGTTGTTGTTTTGTTTTTTGTTCAAATTTCACTGTGAAAAATAGTATAGAGACACAATTATAATCACATCTATTATAGTTATTATGGCTAATATTGTATGTTATATTTTATTTCATCAATACAAAATTTGAAAATTTGCTTTCTTCTTTGTTCTATAAATACTCATGCAATATCCTCAGCTTTGCACCAACTCACTGTTGTTGTTGTTTTGTTTTTTGAGACAGGGTCTCACTGTAACCCTGGCTGGCCTGGGTCTCTCTAAGTAGACCAGACTGGCCTTGAACTTTCAGAGCTCTTTCTACCTCTACCTCTGGAGTGCTGGAATTAAAGTTGGACAGCACCAAAGCCAGCTTAAATAAAAAACTGATACAGAGTTCCTTGTGGATCCTAATAGATGAACTAAAGTTCCAAAGTTACTGAACTAGAATTAGGTTGAGAAATCAGAAGATAATTCTGAAGTAGGCCAACCCTGGCCGCCAGATAAGAAAGTCCCTCTGCTTTAACCCTCTTAAGGGCAGAAAACTGAAGAAACCAGTGTGAACCCCCACGTTTCCTCTCAAGCTACCTTATAAAACTTGGCTCTTCTGCCAGGCCCAGAGCAGCCCATTTGTTATAGAAAAGGAGCTGCCTGATTCACAGATCTCTAGAGAAAGTTGACTCCATCTTTAAAATCAATCTGTTGAAGTTCTGTCTAATTCTTTATTTTGGCATTGCTTGAACCCAAGGCCTTATGTATACTAGGTAGACACTCTACCCCATAGTCCTAATTAAAAAAAAAATTGGCATTAAAAAAGCCTCAGCTGTTTTCTATCTGATCTTTCATAGAGGAAAGGGCTAATCTTCCCTGTTAACTCGGAACAGTTGGTTTAAAAGAAGGAACATTAGGAGTCAAATATGAGTCTACTTTTGACTCCGCACACAACCTCTGAAGGCACAATTGCTCTGACCAGTTCCTCCAATGAGAGAAAAAGAACCATGCCTGGAGCATGTCAAGTCTGGTTTGAATTTCTGTCAGTGGCAGGCAAAAACGCAAGGAAGACAACATGCTCAATGTTCCCATGCCTCCCTGTCCTGGTTCTTCTGCACACCAAGACATTCAGACAATCAGAATCTCCCCTGGGGATGGCCAAGGAGCACTGAGACCACACAGGATGGTGAAGAAGAAGAAGGAAGGATGAAAGGGGGAGGGAAAGAAAAGAGGGAAGGAAAAAAAGAAGAGGAAGGAGGAGCAGGCTTTGAGGGAGCCAAATGCAGAGAAGTGTGGATTTGGGAAAGAGAATTTCTTGGTTCTGCAGCTTACAGCAGGTATTTTGGGTAGTGTTAGCCATGGTCACACCATTTTGTAAAGCCCCCCTTTTGGTTTACAAATGACAATTCTCAGAACTAAAGTAACTTGTTTTTCTAGATTCTTACCCTCCCTATTCTACCACCCCCTAGTAAAGGCTAACCACCACTGGAGAGTTTATGGCTCAACAACATTCTTTAACCCACTGCTAACTTCATTTCTCCAGCTACGCTAGCATCGGCTGAACATGGCCAGAAGAGGGACATTTTCCCATCCCCTTCTCCTTTTCTTCCTGGGACTCCCTAGCCTGTAAGTGGAGAACTTAGACCACAGATATATCCCTCTAGGTCTTTTCCCAAATAAATTATGTACTGTTCATGAGTCACTGGTCCCATTGTCTTGCTTCCCTTCTCCCAGAACCCTGAAGGTTTGACTCTAGTCTGCTCTGTAGGAGTTCAGCTGTTCTTTGGCACAGCACAAGCTACAAGCCCTCTCACTTTGTGTAAACTTTGGTGGAGGTCTAATAGAGCAACAGGGAAGGGGGTCTTCTCTGGCACTCTGAGCTTTAGGATGGAACTAAAGACTTTGTAAAGCTTTGTAAGATTTATCACATCGAAGGAGATCCATCAGTGGATGCTGCCCAATAGGCTACGTGGCACAATTAAGTAACAAGGTCAACGAGATGTCGGCATAGAGCTTTGTTTCCATGCAGCTGGCCTGCGGCCTGCCCCCAAGACTTCTTTCTCTGCAGCAGACTCTCTCCATTTTCTCCCTTGTACCATGAACCCCTGGCTTCAGAGTGGGGCAAAGCAGCCTCCCCTATTTGCCCCCACTGCCTGCTATCTGCTCCGTCGTTCCCATTTTCTGGCTGCCTCAGCTGCTGCCCGCTGCCCATTCAGTCGGCACCACCCCATTTTGCTTTCCAGATGACGCCCTGTTCTCTCCACGTGACTTCCTCTACCCTGCATCCTTTGAAGAATGCATGGCGTAGTTCCTCCCTGTCCCTACTAAAAATCTTCCTTTTCCCTTTCTCAGCTCTAGAAATAAAGAAAAAAGGGGAGGGGGGTGGGGTGGGGTGGGGATTACAAGGGCACTGCCCTTCTGGGATTTAACCACATTCTCAGCTGGTGGCTTTTGTTTTCTCATCTCACAGGCTTGTAAGGCCCTCAGGCGGGCACTCTGCAGCAAGCTCGGTGTTGGGGAGAAGGGCAGAACAGTGAGGCCTTAATTAGAGCAAGGCCTCAGACCCAGTAAGGGATTTTAGTATGCAGAAGGAAAAGAAATTTCAAAATACCCATTTGGTAGCAACAAGCGAGGGAGGGTAAAGAAGATGGTTAGTTTATGTGCAAAGCAAACAATGAAAGCCTCCATGCATTCATGAACACAGAAAGAATATTTATACTGGCATTTAAAAAAAACAAAACAGTACTAGAAAACAAACTCCGTCTGCAGGCCTAACAGAGTGAGAGCGGACACAAATACTGGTCTCCAACCCTTATCAGGAAAGAGCCGCGGAAGCAAATACTCCATTAAACAAAAAGATGCAGAGTCAGCTGCAAGACCAGAGAACAATTTTCTGGTCATGGCCGATGTTTAGACCACAGCGGTGACTGCTGGGATCACCTAACAAAGACGAGTGATTTAGCAACTGGGTTCAATTTACCTGCTGACCAGCAGCAAGCTGTCTGCAGATGTCAGGAGTCAGGCCTCCCGCCCCTTTGTTGCCCGTATCACAAATTCAAATTCTTGCATTTCAAGGGCTTCTCAACCTAACATCTGCTCGTGAATTCAAAAGTGGCAGCCCTTATTGAGGTCACCTGGCAATGTAGGCGGACCAGCTTGGAGAAGGGTACCCGGCATACGGAGGCGTATTAGGAGCCAACACGTCTTAGCAAGGTGAGAGAAAAGACACTGAGTCCAAGCGAAGACCTGTCCTTGACATTGACTCAGCCAATCCACTTCAGGGAACAGTAACAAAGATTTCTTTCTGCAACAGGAAGGATACGTAATTCTGCCTGTCCATATCATTATCTAGCCTTGTGTGGGGACCTGAACAGAGTCCCGTGGGGGCACTGTCATATTTCATTTTGCCTGGCTGACAACAGTGTCTGTTACCTCGTAAATGCTAGACAGACACACCAAGGGTGAACCAAACTGCTGAAGCATCTCTTGCTTCCACCATGGCAGGCTATTTTCTACAACAAAGAAAGGACTAGAACAAGCTTGTCCTGCAGCAGGATGTTTTGTAAAACCAATGAAGTATGAAGAACCAGCCAGGTCACCTCTGTGGTACTATGTCATCTGCTAAGTTACGGATAATAGAGAGTGCTTCTAAAATGTTCAGAAGGCTTTTGAGGACCGTATGGTGTTTAACTTGTGTAACGGATCATTCCTGTTCTCTGATCCCCATCAGCGACTAACCTGACAGGCATGGAAGAGCAGTGGCTTTGAAGACCTTTCTTAGCCCTGTTGCTGTAGCAGAGAAAAAAATGATGGCGGTAAGGCCTTTCCAAGCCACGGCAGAGCCTGAGTGTGTTAGGCTTTTCAAGACAAAGGCTGTTTACTGGCCTTTGTAGACCCTTTGAGCATTTTGCCCTTGGGGAAAAGAGAGAGAGAGAGAGAGAGAGAGAGAGAGAGAGAGAGAGAGAGAGAAAGAAAGAAATGGAAGTCTCGGTATTTTGCCATGAGTTTAAATCCTGGAGTCCTTATGAAAAACAAAACAAGATACTTTCCAGAACATTCCTTGCTCCAAGAGGCCGTTACTGAGTTGACATTGGGTCTGTGCCAGCATTGCATCACTCCTTGGGATGCAGTGCCAAGAGTTTCACTCTACCTTCCCACGTAGACTCAGGGTGCTGCCAGGGTCAAAGGCAGACATAGCCGGTGTCTGACAGGCTGAAAGCAGCCGCCCGCAGGGGCCTAGGCTGCCTTCACCTCAGGAGCAGCAATGAAGCTGTGAAGCCTGGCTTCAGGAGGCTGACGGGTCCACAGAGAGGGTTGCAGCTCATGCGTGCACACTCCGCTGCACACGGTGCAGTTCCACCAGCTCCTTGCCCAGCTGCACCCTCACCTTATGGGTCTCCACTCCAGCGCCATAGCCCCAGGAAGGCTTTCCCAAACCAACCATTACCATTCCAGTGGTTCTCCCTACAGCACATCATCCTTGCTTTTTTTTTTTTTTAAACTTCTAGCTCTTCTTTGTTTTTGAGACAGGGTCACTTGCCCAGGCTAGTTCAGTGCTTGAACTTCAATGGGTGCTTGTGTCACTGCACCCAGCTACTTTTCCTTCTTGTTCTTGGGTTTGTTAGCTGTTTGCCTCCATGTTGTTGTTGTTGTTGGGTTCTTTTTGGGCCACTTCCCTACTGTCTACCCTGCCATATTGGAGGCAGAAATGAGAAGCAAGCTCTGGTCTGTCTTGTCGATTATTGTATTTCTAGCTTCTGGAATATGTCTGGTAGGTAGTAGGTGCTCAGTAAAAGTGCTGAATGTTTAGCCTTGGAAAGCAGCCATTAGGACGGGCCGCCGCATGGGACTCAGCATGATTTAGTAATAAAGAGAAAGGTGCTGGGTGTTTTCTAGATCCCCACCCCCAACATATAAAGCAATAGAGAGACTCCAAGCCTATGCTGTGGCCTGGCTGCCATTCTAGCTACAGGAGGTCCTCAGAGAGAACTGAGTTAGATCCACATCAGTACCGAAGCAAGAGATGAAGCCTTACACATCACCAGTGAGTTAAAGCTTGGAAAATCATTTTTCTATTCCCCAAAGAGAAACTAGAGTTGAGAGTTTTATACCATAAATCATTCAGGCAGAAAACCACACATTTGCCCATTTCATTTTGGTAGAACAAAACAGTTGTTTGTACATTCTCCTGTCACACCTGCTCTGGCCTGCCCAGTGCAAATACCTCAGCCAAAAAGTGTAAAGGGGTTAAGCCTGCCTAGTCTGTCAGAAAACAAGCAGTAAGTGCCACGTTCCCTCATTTTGGCTAATCTAGGAAATCCAAATAATAATTGTAAATGGGTAAGTTTAGAAAAGCTTTATGCCTTGCAAATATCGCTCTAAGCGACACACAACAAAGTAATAAATAATAATTATTCTTCCATTCACTGGTCTATTTATTAGAGTGATAACGGTGTAGTGTATTTCCCAACAGTCGTATTTGGTTTTCTGGCTCTATGAATTATATTTGAATTATATTTGAAATTCTTTTAGAGCAACACAAATGAATAATGTCATTTTAAAAATAATTAGATATGAAAATCTACACGATGACGCAACCACGCTTAAGTAGAAAACAAAAGGATCAACATCCTCTGAGCGTGGTATCTATCAGGCATTCATTCATGCTAAAACAACAACTGCATTTCATCCACCTAATCTTGTAGTTAAGATTCAAATTCATTTAAAAGGATTAATTTATCCTGGCCTATAAAGATGGAAGACATCCTGCTAGACTGTTTCTGAGCAGCAAGTATTTTAACTACAGATGTTGAGAGCTCACTATGCTTGTCCAAGAGTGAGAGACAATTAGCCCCATCCTCCTAAAACTGTTAATGCTGCCGGTCCTAAAATAAATGTCCATTCTTTATCGGGTTTCTGACATTTCCCTTCAGTCTGCAATCGAAATGTACTTAGTCATTTTAAGTCACAAGCAAGAAAACAAAATGGCTCCCAAGCAGAATTTAAAAAAAAAAAAAAAGGTGTTGCAGGAAGACGGCTATTTTGTGGCAAGCCCAGAGAATGAATCACCGTGGGAATCATGCTTTGATATAACTGAACCACATAATGATTCCAATCACAATAACTTAGTTGGCCTCAAAACAACACAACAGCAATAAACAACAGCCACTCTTTAACCCGTGAGAGGTTTGGCTGTGCAGATGTTGCTGTAGGAAATGAAGCAAGCGCCTATTTACATGGATGGTTCTGAATCTCAAGCTTCTTCACTTGGGAGCATCTCCCGGAGGTTTCGGGTCTGGCAGCAGCCCCAAAGACGCTCCCGTGAGGGCTGCACAGACACTTGTCATGGGAGGGAAGGCTTGGGTTTGGGTGAAGCTCTACCCTAAGCTGGGCGGTCACTATGGAGGGCTGAGGAAGGTAGAAGCAGAGGCATTGGCTGATGCTTAGAATTTCTGAAATGGCTTTTGTTTCAGCGGCGCTCGTGAACTCATGAGAATGACAGCACACTTCTCTCCACAAACCTTGACTGCATTCTAGAGCGTGTGGAGAAACCTTCATTTGGAACGTGCTGAGCACAAAGGGGGAGGGGAAACGCTGCCACTGAAGCAAGCCTCTGCTGATTCAGAAATGCAGCTGGGATGTTAAGGTTTGAAGACTGCCATTTAAAAAAAAAAAAAGACGTCTAAAGCCAGTGCACATTGTGTGTGAGAGGACACAGAACTGTAAGGCTCCCCCTTGGCAAGTGGCTCCATTTCTAACACATTCTTGTGCATATCTATCACTGCATTTTAAATACGAGTTGGTTACCAAGGAAACAGGTTCTGGCCCAGTGTTAATTTGAAACTAAAATATTTTTGAGGGGTTCGGCTCAAAGGAAAGAGCTTGTGAAATCAGGATTTGGTACACAGGGAGTCACAGCTGTATTTCTGCAATGAGCCATTCTAAGGGCTCAGCTTCGTTTAATGGAGCTCGATTTCTGCTAGGAGGGCCATGGAAACTTAGCATTTCCCCCTTTAAAAATGATAGTGCCCCGCCCCCCAGCTACATGCACATACAAATGGTGGATGTATCATTGTATACGACAAAAATATGATTTTGAAAGAATTTAATTTTTAATCTTCATATTTCACACAATACAGTTAAAGTCCGCTTCTTAAAGATTAAACATTTTTGATAGTTCCTATTGAACTTATTTACGCTCTTGGAGATTATCTCAGAAACCCATTTGTTTTTTAGTTTCAAGCTAAAATTGAGCCAAATCACCAGACTTTTCAAAAAAAAAATTCTTTTGTCTAATGGCGCCACACCTATCATGCAACTGAATTTCTTTAAAACAGAAACCATCTCACTTTTACAGCAGAGTCTCTTTATAAGTTTATGCTTATGTTTATGTAGTATTTGGATACGAGAGGCTATTTAGCTTTATGCCATCTCTAACATATTACAAGTATCTTAGTTTTAATTTTTAAAAGTCACATTTTAATGCATCTAATGTTTTTCCTGCATGGCTCAAAAAAAAAATCCATAAAGCATGCAAATTCCAACCTACCTGTGCACGTCACTCACGGCAGTGCTAGCTTGACAAGACACTCGGCCATTTTTGTGTGAGGCAATGGAGACCACTGATTCCTCCGTCTTCCTGCTCACGGGTTTTAGATGCGATGGTCACACACACCAAGCATCACACGCAGAGCAGCTTGAGTGCACTGTGGTCACGAGGACTGAATTTATCAACGGCAAAGCAGGACTGAAGGAAGAAGTTTCTTATCCGAGGAGTCTCTGAGGCTGCAACCAAGGAGGTGGTGTGTTGAATTTTCTTTTGCTCCCTTGCTCCTCTGAGAGTTCAAAGCTCAGAGCTGACCACTGCAAAGGCCACAGCCACGGTCACAGTCTGCTGAAAATCAAACCACTGATCCCAGCACTGAAAACACAAATATGAGGCAGGACCTGCGCTGCTCGCACACGATGCGGTACCTAGGAGTTAAAAATAGAGTCCACCTGGCCTCCTACCTGCATAATAAACATGTAAGTTTCAAGTGTTTAATTTGATATTCACATTAATTAACAATACAACATACATTATTTAAAAGACAGCAAATGCAAGAAGAAAGGGGGAGACACCATCTGGTAGCAGAGTTTTGTTGTTCTTATTTGGGTTTTAGGGTTTTGTGGGATTTATTTGGCTTTGTTTTAAAAAAAGAGAGGAGAGAGACAGAATCTTATTTTGAATGTGATGGAAAGCAAACCTCCAGAAGCAAATGAACCCGAAAAGAAGGGTGCTGTCGAAATAACGAAGGTTTGTAATGATGCAAAGCCAGGCTTCGCTACCAGATGATACGGCATAGAGAGCGTTTACATACTCACATCTGAAATACTAGGCAACATGTAATGAATTCTACACAGCACGCACACACAGCACAGCACGGCTAATCCTGCCTGCCATCTTAGGCTCACACAAGCAAGATACGCACTGCATGCAGCCCACAAGCGAGCAAGCGCGAGGGAAGGAGGAGGAGGCAAGGGACAGCTCACCTTAAATGCAGTATCTGATTAATGTTGTAAGTGACATTGCATATCAGCCTCAGAGTCTTGGCTCAACTGGGTAGGAGGGAACAAAGAAAAATGTCATCAACTGGTGATGCAAGATGAGCCCAATCACTAACCACTGTTTAGCAAACTCCAAATTCTGCAACCAGGCAGTAGAAGGCATTCCATGCACTGAAGCAGAGCGGCTGCACAATGAAGGAGTCCTTCTGCTGCTGAAAAATCAAACAGTCCTTTTGCTAAGGAAGAAAATCAGCTGGAACGAGCACAGTCATATCCTCTTCTTGGAGAAAGCTTGCAATACAGTATGTATCTGCTTGGGGATGCAGTCTATAGTCTGTTAATTTCATAGAATTGCTAGGAGCAGCAGAAAAAAAAATGGAAAAAAAAAACCTCAAACCTGCTAAGCTACTGCCGAGTGAAGATGGATTCTGCAAAAGGGAATAGCATGTGTAGGTTGTTTTTTTCAAAACCCTAAGGTGGCGGCAGGCTTGTAGAAGAATGCATGATCAGTTGTCTGTATCCGTTCTATAACCTTTAACCACAGGCAGTGTAAATGTATCCGGCTAAATGGATCTGCAGAACAGAACGGCAGATACCGCTGCAGACATAATTGTATGAAGATGGAAGAGACTTTCCTTACAGTGAGAAACCCAAGAAAATCAGTACAGAAAAAGAAATTATGTCAGGTTCTTTAGGATGTACAGCTTGCCTTCAAAAACAATTAAAGCTATCTTTAGGATATTGACCTAAATAATAGTAAGATTTACAGCAGCATACTGTACGTGTTCCAAACATAGCAAACGCGGAGTGATTTGTCTTCCCCCTCCCCCTCCAAAGCGAACAAGCCAGTTATAGGAATACCAAAGGCAATGGACAGTACACGCTGGAGGGGAGGCGGTGTGTGTCAAGAGGAGATGTCCCTTTGTTTTACTTTGAGGTTTATTTGAGCTACACTTGCACCATGGCATTGACATAGGAGGTCGGGGCTGATATCCATTTTATGAGTGAAATGTTTCCCCAAAATTAAATCTCATCTACTCAGACACCAGATTTCATGTCTTCCTCAGTGCCACCTCCCCCGCTGCTCAGGATTGATGGGACCTAGTGTGGCTGTATGTAATAAGCTGGGATTGCTGTCTTTAGAATTCAATTCATAATTATGAGAAATTATTTTTAAATTATTTTTAATTATTGTATTTTAATTTAAAAAGCCTTCAAGAACTCATATGCACAGACCCTTTCATTCTTTCTTCTCTTTCACACACACATACACGTGCATGCACACACATGTGTGTGCAAACACACACACGTAGAGCTCAATTTGCAACAAAATGTTAACACATGGAACAAAACTGTTAAATGGCTGCTTATTCAGGATTTTAAAGAAACACTTCATAAGCAAATGCTATTTTTCTACAAAGCCAGTGTGGCTATGTCTCCGAAGTGGAAAATAGGTTAGCTTGGTAGATTTTTTTTTTTTTTAAGATCCCACAAGGAGATTTAAAAACAGAAAAAAAAATTAACATGCTGTATAACAAGAAGTCTTTATTTTAAGAAAACAAGACAGATTCTTTTCTACAAAGAAACCATACCCACTTCCATCCTCAGAGCCCAGATATAAGCTAGCATTTTTGTGAAATGCTCTGAGGTTATTTTTAAATATGTAATCCTTACATTTTTCTGCTCACAGTCTTTAATTGCCTATTGCATCACCAATATGCCATTGTTAATTAATTTTAACAATGCACCAATGAATTAACGTTTTCCTGGTTTGCCAGTTTTCCAGTGACTCTATCCTCTGTACAAGCTGCCTGATAATAACGAGGTTAGCAAAGTGTTCGTGCACCCTAGAAATTGCTTAGAGGAGGAAAGCCATCGGGACGCCTCGGCTTAGGTAGTAGGCTTCCCAACTGCATTGTTTCTAGTCTGAATTCTCTCTTCTCCCTCGGAACACAAGTGATTGGCAGCTGACTGTGTGGAAAGCACCCCTGCCTATCTCTAGCCCATAGGCGTTATTCTCTGTCAGTGGGGTAGGCTGTTGGGACAGTGGGTCCTACCTAATCCACAGCAAGTCGCCTTCTGTTGAAGCACACTTCTCTCTCACAATGCTCCAGAAAGGAAATGGTAGCTCTGGTGTTACTAACACCAGTGGTAGAGCCCTCTTCCCCACCCCCACATCAGGGCTCTTGAAGCTCTGGCTAACAACATTGACAGCGACAGAAAATTAGAATGGAGTGTCCTTGTGCTAATTCCTTCTTTACCAAGGGGGTCTAGAATTAGATGGTTATGTGAAGTTACAAGCACCAAGCTAACTACCATCCAAGAAGAGTTGAAGAAGAGTGAAGGAAACACCTTGGCACGGGACACTCAGTGTCTGTTGAGCTAGTCCCTATGAATGACGTCAGAAGGCTAGACGGTCACATTACAAATGCACAATGTATTATTGGGATACAGAATCAGTGGTGATGCTATTGAGCCAAGTCAGTGGCTCCTCTGTCTGGGATAATAACTGCTGATGGCAACAGCAGTCATCCGTCTCAGGCCCCCTGGAGATGAGTGGATAGTGTCACATCCTTTTATAGCAGCGGTTCTTAACCTTCCCAGTTCATGTTGTGCTGACCCCAACATAAAATTACTTTCACTGCTACTTCACAACTGTAATTTTGCTACTGTTATAAATTGTGACGCAAACATCTGACGTGCAGGGTATCTGAAGTGTGACCCTTGTGAAAGGGTTGTCCAACCCCCGAAGGGGTCAAGACACAGGTTGAGAAGGGCTGCTTTGTAGGTCAGGGTGATGGCTGTGGTTGGGCCCTATACGGGTACTTCTTATAACCAGATGCCAGGGCAAAGGGTTTCCACACCTCTCTGTGGGGTATCCTTGTTCACTATTTGTGTCAAAATGAGCAAAAACCCCTCACATATTGAATGTTATTTTGTGATATCCCCAGTGAGCAAACGTGATATATTCATCAAGCCTACTTAGGTTAAGCAAACATGAATTCTAGCTGTAAATATTCTGAGAAATGAGTCTGTTTGGGCAGATGCTGTCAACTAATAAATCTTGTTTTGTACTGGGGGAAAAAAGGCATGCTCATGCCTGAATTATTTAAGCTTTGTCACTATTACAAGTAGCAAAGATATGCATTTACTTAGGATTTTTTTAAAAAAAAAAATACCACGTACTCTTCATCCTCAGGGCACATGCACAGACATTAACTCAAATGAGAATCCCTTCTCCACAGTGAAAATTGTAGGCTTTGACAAGTCAAACACAAGGTTCCCAAAACAATGCAGCAAGAACGAGCTGGAGGACAGAGCAAGGCAGGGGAGACTCTTTTACTGGCATGTTATTCTTCGGCCTCTGTGTTCTGCAGGCGGAGCTGATTTTATTTCCGGGCCTGTGGGTTAAAGTTAAATTGCATGGCTTATGCAAAGTACATAATTCAAGTATGAACAAAGCTCGACTCTTCTCATTTGAAAAAAACCATCAAGTCAGGGCACTGCGTCCCAGAGGAATCCCTGGTTTATAAACATTTGGAGGGCTTTGCATGTTTCTTGATGCCATTCACAGCTTTAAAAATTACAGCTGGTTTCATTTTATACCTAATCTACATAGCAGTAGGTGAACCCATGATCAGGTTAGCTAGTCAACTGAATTTTAAAAATAAATATTTACCATGTATAACATTTTTGTTTAAATTCTTATGTGAATATAAAAAGCAAATTTTTTTTATGATGTTGATTATATTCAGGCTTTGAAAGAATTTGGTAGTTCTCTTTCTTTTGTCTTTCCTTCTTTAATTGATTATCAATGGCTGTGTTCTTTGAGACAAACTCTCACTGTGTTGCCCTGGCTGACCAGGAACTCACTGTGTAGGTGAGTCTAACATCAAACTTAGAGATGCCTGTCTGCCTCTGCCTCCTGTATGCTGGGATTAAAGGTGTGCGCTACCTCAACCTGCAATAAAGTGATTTGTCAATGACTTAAAATAGCTTTGGGGGGGCTGGAGAGATGACGCAGCAGAGGTTGAGTAGACCAAGAGCTGGATTCCAAGCCCCCTGCCTCCTTGCATCTTGTGGCAGATTATTTCGATTAATTGTTAGCAATTTTGTAAGCCAGTGAAATGGCTCTCAAAGGGGCTTTCTTATCAACCCGCTCCACCCTGCCTGGGAATGGGGGAGGATTATCTTGCTCTGTCTAGTGAGGAATGAGTGAGTGGCATGCCTGAGCAATTGGAACACTAAGAAGCCTTCAATTCTTAGGTTTCAACTTTTTACTTCCACCGTCAGCATCTGGGAAAGATCTGGTAGCAAAGTCAGGCAGAAGCCTTAGGGACTACACAGAGGCAGATACGCCCAAGCCTAGGGAAACTCCTAGAGGCAGATACTCCAAGAAAGAGCCAGAAGGAGAAGGGGAAACCGACACACAGGTTTTCAACAAAGGAAAGATAAAAACTAGTAGGATGGAGAGGAGGCTGTGCAGCTCAACCCAAGCTAGTCCAAATGACAAGACACCCTTGGTTGGAACCCCCTCAACACGTGCCACTGTCACAAGGGACGTCGCTATATCTGCTTTAGCAACTGTGTGAGCTCTGCTTTCCTGTCTTAGTGTGTCTGAAGAGTGCTGGTTGAAGAACACTATTTAGACGACCGTGAGTCTATTCGGGTCAGTGGCATTGCCACACCAAGCCCATTTACCGCCATGACCACCTGCCACTGACCAAACAGACAAACAAAACAATAGGCTGGTCTAGACTTAGAACTAGGAAAATACTTATCCGGCAGGGAGGCTGTTTCTCTTTCTAGAAAAAAATGATAATTGGGTAGAAAGAGAAAGGTGGGACTGTAAATAAGATTTCCTATACATTACAGCATCTACCTCATGTGAGAGAATCATCCTTCCCATATGTTCTCCCCCTTGACAACAAATATTCCCAGACTGAACCTAGGAGTGCACTGGTCTTTTCTTTGATCAGATAAACTAGAGTACCAACTGAGTACCGAGAGCCTCACTTGGCCCAGGCAGCTCAACTCACATCTCAGGGACGTCTTTTCCTTGTACTGAACAAAAAGCGTAGCAAGCATTTGCTGGTTGAGGAAGCCATGGTGACCCGAGTCCCTGGGCCTGCTCCTGTGGGGTCTTTGTGTCTCCCAGGGCACCTGGAGTTTTGCCTCATGCAGTGAAATGAATCACTAGAGTTTGTTACTGACTCCTAACTTAAGTCATGAGATTCTTAAGCTAGTTCCCTCACCACCAGTGGCAGCTTTGGTCTTGGGGCTAGCAAGATGCTTCCTAAAATGGAGAACAGGAGAGACAGATGGAGATTCCTATGGAGACCTTTCAAAGGTTTCATCATTTGCTCCTCAAAGAAAAACCCCAAGCTGGCTGAGAAGCTGTGAAACCTGCCCTTTTGGGGGCAGGGAAAGGGGAAATGGAAATGAGGGTGGCCTGACAAGACCACCTCCACCTCCACCTTCAAAGATCACCTCCTGTTTCGCCTGGGTCCTGGTGCCTGAGTGTGTTTCACAGAATTAAAGGATGGGGAAGATAGCTTGGGAAATGTCGTCTGCACACTCTGAGGTCAAAGACAGTACAGTCGGACCTTACAAGACTCCTTGCTGTCAGGGCCCTGCTCTTTGTGATTCCATGGTTCCTTCTAGAAGGAATTTCAGACTGTCAACTTGCTTATTAAACTGCTGCAGATTACATGAAAAGGATCAGATGCCAAAAGAGGATTTATAATGTGTTTCTCAATTCCTCTGGAGCAGATACATTTACATCTTTAACAGGCTCAATTAAAAATAATTTAAAAAAATATTCCCTAGGCCCAAGTGTCTTTGATACTTGGGTAGTATCAGAGACGCAGGCTTAATCGCTGTAAGTCAATCATTCTAAATTTAGCTAGTTGAAGTCACCTTTCTTCTATTTGGTTTGCAAAGAAACATCTCATGAGTTAGCATGAACAGCTAAAAATAAGCTACAAGTTTCGTTTTCTGTTGTTCAGCATGGCTTAGAAACAAAACAGCACAAGCCTCGGAGATGCGTTGAATGGTGCGAAAAGTCAGCGATTCAAACTGCTTCCTCTCCTGTCCCGATGACCAGCTCATCCCCAGGCCTGAAAAACTCACACCTCTGTCCCTCTCATGGTCTTGAAATGAATCACACACACACACATAAATAAGACACGGCAGGAAACCAGGGGCTGAGGCTAGTGGGGGGGGCAGTGGCTTGTATGTAGATGCAGCATCACTTCTGCACTGGGTGTCATGTACACTTCCGCCTGCATCTCAAGTGATGCTGGAGACCCTTCTGTGGGGTCAGGGATAAATGAATAAACCATAGATTCCGTTTGACGATGGGTTCTGAGGGATTGAGCTCAGAGTCTCCCTTGACCCAAATGCCATTGTTCTTATGCAATTCCATACTACAGACCCAGGCAGCTCACAAGTTCAATTTCAAAACCGTCTTTGCAGGGCCAAGTCGGGCAAAAAGGTGTTCAACAGCCGTGCCCGTGCTTCAGAGGGATGGTAGCCACCTCGCTTTGGAGCGTTCAGCTGTGTTCGTGCCGGCAAGCAGAATGGTGGCAAGCAAGCTCTCAGCTAAACAAGATTGAAAGGGGGCGAAGAAGGGTTAATCTCCCTCCATTAAGGAGGGGCCGCTGGGTGGAGGTGAAGAGAATAATCTGTATGAAGTGCAGAGCAGACAAAGCCCGTTCTGGAAACGAAATTATGGTGTGGGGTGAGAAGAACGATTGTCCTGATTTTCACTGTGGCCATTTCTTAGATCTCGGGGCCTTTGCTTAGCTTTGAAGTTACAGCCTCAGGGAGGGGGGGATGAGGGCCTGTTCACACCGAGAGCAGGACTGTTTGAGCTGTGATTCCACTGAACTGGGCTGCCTGGGAGGAGAGGGTGAGGCCACAGCTCCCAGCATACTGGACAGGCTTATCCAACCACAGTTAGACACCAGTAACGTAAAAAGATGCGTGGCTTCCCCGGGTTAGGAAATGGCCTCTGCATCTTCTTCTTTTTCATTTAGAAAAACTTTTAAAAATTATTTTATTCTTATTATCGTATGCGTGTGCGTGCACATGTGCTCAGAAGCATGCTCGATCTCTTGGAGCTGAACTTACAGACAGTTATAAACTGCCTGATTGGGGACTGGGACTCGGGTCCTCTACAAGAACATGCCCAGAGATAACACTGAGTTATCTCTCCATATCTTATTTTTTGTTTGTAATTATGTATGTGTATATGTGTATGATGTATGGATATGGAGGCCGGAGGCATCAATCCCCTGGAACTGGAGTTATATATGGCTGTGAGCTGCCTGACCTGGGCGCTGGGAATCAAATTTAAGTCCTCTGGGAGAGTACCAAGTGTTCGTAACTGCTAAGTCACCTTACCAGCCCCCTATTTTGAAAAAGAAACATTTAAGAAATTTTAAAAATAAATTTTTCTTTCTGTTTTTGGCAGTGGGGAGGAGTCATGAGAAGTTACAAAAACGGTAAAGAAAGGATGGTGTCGCACACCTGTGATCCCAGCAGAGGCGGGAGAATGGGGAGTTGACGTCCAACCTGGGCTCAGGGTGAGACCCTGATGAAAGTAAGGGAATGGGTAGTAAGCGTAGTACTCCCCAAGGGGCACCTTATAGACTGTGGGACACTGGTTCTGGGATTCGGGGATGGAGCTTTCTCACGCGCTCTCTGTCGCAGTAGTTTTGTAGCTCTCGCATTCAGTATCAACACCACCAGGACGCTGTAGTCCATCACTACCACTTCCTGGGCCTCCCCAGTCCTGGACCATGGCAGCCATGGAGCTCATCTCCCTCGCTGTGATTAAATCCCCTTGAAAGTGGTCTGTATCTGTGTAACCCTTTGAGATGAGCGCGCTCACCCTGTGGGAGGTCCTTCTGATCCATTCCACTTGTAAGCCAAAGGGTGCTCTCTTGCTGGATAGTGTGGCCCACTCTACAGCTGGCTGCCCATTCACTTATTGAAGACTCTCTGGCCGGCTTTTTAGATTGTAGGTGTTACATGGAAAGCCACGGATATGTATATACAGACTGCTAGGTGAATTTAAGCTTCCGTTTCTCTTGTGTAAGTATCCAGGAGCAGATTGGCTGGATCATATGGAAAGAATGTTTAACTTTGTAAGAAAACAATCACCTGTTTCAAAGAATGACTGGATCATCTTACATTCTCACCAGAAAGAAAGGCTCAAGGCATCCAGTTTTCCCACCCCCTGGCCTGCACTTGGTGACAGTAGCATTTTCTACTGAGTCATTCTGGTAGATATATAGTGGCTCCTTTTGCTGACGCACAATAGGTAAGGTCTGGGGCTGCTGATCCTGGGTAGGATGGTCACTGAAAAGCTCTCACCATCCCAGCTTTCCTGTCTACATGACAGCTTATGCTGCCTGCATTTAGATAATGGGCAGTTGCTGGTCTCTCTGCCTGGGGTGAGCCTTCAGCTTTGCTCACTTGCCCCTAGCTGCAATGATGGGATATCTCCATCAGGAACTGCTAAGCCTCTTTGAGAAACCAGTACCCCCTTTGAACTAGTGGTGCTTGCTTCTATAAGATAAGATGAGTCATACAGATTCATGAGGAAGGTGCAGAGAATTTTCTTGGGCTAGAACCTTCCTACTGCTATGGTCATAGACTGTGTAGATGCCTTTTTTTTTTTTGTTTTTTGAGACAGGGTTTCTCTGTGGCTTTGGAGCCTGTGCTGAACTAGCTCTTGTAGACCAGGCTGGTCTCGAACTCACAGAGGTTCGCTTGCCTCTGCCTCCCGAGTGCTGGGATTAAAGGCGTGCGCCACCACCGCCTGGCTTAGATGCCCATTTTTATAGTGGAGGTGGGACATGGAGTCAACATAGATGGGTAGGAGTAAGGAAGGCCTCCAGCAGTACCTGCCAATCAGAAGACCCACTGAACACTTTTTGCCTTTGGACTTTGTGCTCTATGACCACATAGGGCTCTTTGATGGGATGTAGAAACCCTGTCTGGATGTCCTGGAACTCTGACTTCTCTCTCCCTAGGTATGGAGTACCATTCTCTCCAGTTTCCTAACCGAGGACCTGGTCCTTTGAGTGGCCAGAATGTCATTTAAGTATGAGAAGATGCCTTGGTCATGAAAGTTTTGAAGGGGAGCTGCAGAGATGGCTCAGTGCTTAAGAGCACTGTTCTTGTAGTGGGCTTGGGTTTGGTTCTCAGCACCACAGGGTGTCTCACAGCCATCTCTAGCTCTAGTTAGAGGGGATCTGATCTCTTCTCACTTCTGAGGGCAGCAGGCACATCCACATAAGTTAAAATAAATCTAAATCAATTGTTAATTTGTTTGTTTATTTTGAGACAGAGTCTCACTATGTAGCTCTGGCCGTCCTGGACCTCACTATGTAGACCAAGTTGCTGGCCCCAAACACAGAGATCCTGCTGTCTCTGCCTCCTGAGTTCTGGGATTAAAGGTGAGCACCACTGTGCTCAGTACTAAAAAAAAAAATTTAAAGAAAAAATTTCAAGACAACAGGAACATGAGCTTCATATAGAGCAGACTCAGTGAGGACATGGATTGCCTCAGTCATTCCTGTAATATCAGCCTGCATCAGCTGAGCCCCAGACTTGAGGGAGAGTATAAATGCTACTAGAATCTGTGCTTGTCACAGCTTGCCCTCCTACATTTGTACTGGAAAGCCAAGAATCAAGAGTTACCAGTGGGGATGAGGACAGTCACGAGACGATGAGGACTTGTGCAGAAGTGGAGACACTTGGTGAGAACATCAGCTTCTCTGGTGGCTCAGCATGGAGACGGGCACAGCTGAAGTGCTACCACTGGGTTTTGTTCTTCACCAGCTGATGGTGCGGGCATGGATAGCCTCAGAGGAACTACGTGCAGGTTTATGGTGTCTGAAGGCGCACGCACAGAGGGCCTGCCAACAGGGGTGCAGTCTGTAGAGGCCGAATTTGAAAGGCAAACAATGGTGGCACACACCTTTAATCCCAGCACTCAGGAGGCAGAGACAGGAGGATATCTGAGTTTGAGGCTAGCCTGGTCTACAGGGGCCAACCAGGGCTACACAGAGAAACCCTGTCTCAAAACAAACAAAAAATGAAAGGCAAATGACAGGATGTGCCCCTGTAGCAGTTAAGGTAGAAGAATGAGAGGAAATGCGGGCCTATCAGAGACCGTTATGTGACTGGTGGGTGTGGGTCAATGATTTCTGCAGTGTTGTGCAGACACGTGGACCTTTATGCTTCCTCTCAGATGACAGAGTTTTTAAGTCTTGGTTGGGTTTGTTCAGTAGGTTCTCTGCAACTGCTGTTTCACCCGTCTCTATGGTTCTGTGCTCCAGTCCCTGCTGTCCGGCTCATTGTTCCCTCTTCCCTGTGAGAAGTCTCAGTCACAGCACCTTGCAGATACCACAGACACCTCCCCTGGCTCGGAACAGAGTCACATTCTTCCTGGGGGTGGGATCCATCGGGGCTCCACAGCAAACCCTGGCTCTGTCTTCTTTTCAGTTCCTGTCTCCTGACCTGAGATCCACCCACATACTGAAGCCTGGCATTTGCCATGACGCTCTTCTGCTGTTCTACTTTCTGCCCTTCCACCCACCGTGGCTCAGTTCTGAAGAAAAGTATCTTACAGATGCTCTCTGCATGACTGGCCCATGTCCTCCTAAGTCCATGTCAGGGCTCAGAGATCACAGGGGTCTGGCATCACTAGGTGACCAAGAGAATGACCTGGGCCCCTCCGAGGTCCAAACTGTATGTGTTAGTCCTGAGCTATGACCCTACCTATCAGAGAGCATACACAATTTCCTTGACTGAGGCAGGGAGCTGCTTCAGGAGTTGTCTTCTTGTTGGTTCCTTTTGTCGCTACCAGAAGGTTGGGCATCTTTAGGTCCCTTGTCTCGGTCACCCTCTTCCCATAAATCTCTGGGTGACCATTAGGAGGCAAATGATCTATGTTTACTGTTCTGCTCTCATGTTTACAATAAGCTTTCCTGGTTCCCAAGCTAATAAGCATCTTCGTGCCAGATGAAGCTGAAACTCAGAAGCCAAAAAGAATCTTTCATTTCTCGTTTGGATACAGTTTGGTTTGGGTACAGTTTTTCCTCCAGAGCTGATGTGTGTGCTGGAGGCTTGGCCCTCAGGGTGGCGGTGTTGAGGCAGTGGGACCAAGTGGAAGTGAGGCTCCTGGAAGAAGGTAATTAGGTCATAAGGGCATTGCCCACTGAAGGGATCATTGTAGGTTTTGTGAGATGGGATTAGTTTCCATGAGAATGGTTGCTGTAAATAGGCCTGGAGCCTCTCCTGAATCCTTCTTTCTGTGTAGCAGGTGCTCCCATCACGGTGATGTCATTTGCCCAGAGGCCCTCATCAGAGAAGAGCAGATGTTGGCACCATGTTCTTGAACCTCCACAACTGTAAACTAAATATCTTTGTAGTGATGTTTTTATTTGTCAGGTGTTTTGTTATAGCAATACAGACTATAACAGGGTTCGCTAACGTTTTTTTTCTGTGTAAAAATGCCTAGAATTGATTAGGTAGCAAACTAGACAGACAGGTAAGTAGTTCTTAGGCTTTGATGGATATAAGAATAGGAAGGGTGTGTTAAAATGTATATTTCTGATATTGAAAGATAGCAGGTGATTCTTAGACATGGGTCAGTCGAAGTCTCCATAGAGTGACACGGATGAATCTAAAATGTCTGGGACTACGATCAGAGTTTCTGTTGTCACAGGGACTTATGAACATGCGTTTTTATGTGAGAAACCTCAGGGGACCAGGTTCTGAGTTAGACACTGGTCTTTGGACCAGCATTTACCAACTGGTAACTTTAAAACCAGATCATTCAACTTGACACTTCAACTTCTGGGGATTTTCCTTAAGTTGCCCACAAGGATTTACATTCAGGAGTGTTTATATATTTGTAACAGTGGACCACCAGAGGCAATCAAAATATCCACTTAAAAAATGGCTAAATTAAAATATGCCAATGCAAAGACAATAGCCATTAAAAAAAACCCAGCAAAAACCAAAACTAAAACTACAAACTAAAAAGGAATTTGTCTTCTATAGAGTGGAAGAAGGAAGAGAAATGTTGTAATGAAGTTGAAACTCCAGCCAAACGTGGCCCAGCTGCAGATGGAGGGTGCAGCCGTCCCTGGGGAATCGTAACCTACTCCTTTGCAAGCCCCCTTGATATAGCTGCTGCCTTGAACTTAAGTCAACGAGAAAGGCCTTTTTCCTGGCTACTCCCTTCCTCCTGTGATGCAGGATGATTGCCCATGAGATTCTGGATAGAAGGGTGACCCCCCTCGCAGCAGGCAGAC
Organism: Dicrostonyx torquatus; assembly: GCA_028555095.1. Classification (NCBI taxonomy): domain Eukaryota; kingdom Metazoa; phylum Chordata; class Mammalia; order Rodentia; family Cricetidae; genus Dicrostonyx; species Dicrostonyx torquatus. The sequence goes on along the minus strand of JAQHUG010000001.1, from coordinate 17,948,283 downwards.
TGACTGCCCTCCTTTTTGTAGCTTAGGAAGCACAAACCCAAATCAGTGCCTCTAGGATGGTCAGTATTATCTGCCAACTAGATAGGCTCTAGAATCGCTTAGGACTTAGGCCTCCAGGTATACCTGTGAGAAACGGCTATTTGAGAGTTAGCCTCTGAGAGTATCTGTTTTGGAATTTATCTTGTTAGGTTAATTCTTGTGGGAAACCCCATCTCAGTTGTGGGCAGGACCATTCCCTGAGTGAGGATCGTGTACCTCATGAAATGGAGAAGGCAGGCTGAGTAGGAACATTCCTTCCTCTCTGCTCCCTGCTTATAGATGTGCTGTGTCCAGTGGCTTCAAGCTCTTGCTGCCATGACTTTCCTACCACACTGGTAGACAGTCCCTGACTGAGGCAAAATAAAGCCCTGCTCCCTTAAGTGACTTTTGTCGGGACATTGTATCACAGCCACAGAAAAATGACCAAGATTGCTTCCACAGAGTAGACATCAAGCCTGCCTTGCTCCCATGTGCTGGGACCCTCAGTAGAATTCCAGGAATCAGCTCTCGGCACAGAGATGCTCAACCAAGTCTTTAGTGAAGTTGGCGCTTTTGAGCCTCTGGCCCACAGTCACACCTGGCCGAGTGGCTTTGAACTAGTTGTACCATGTGTTTTGCTTAGGCATGTTGCTAAGGATCACAGATGCAGGCGATTCAGAGAGAACTTTTCTTGTTTCAAAACAGCGCTACTTCATAGCAATCTCCAAAGCCAAGGCGCCAAAGCTGACCACGTGGTGGCAATTGTCACAAGCACGCTGACTTAGTCTTCACAGTCCTCACTGCCCAAACCATTCCGCATGAAACCTTACTCAATTTAAGGGTCTCAACAAAACAAAACAAAACACTACTTTGAAGGTGAGAAGGAGCTTGAAAGTTCTGGTAAAAACCAGAGGCTTCTTGAGTTAACAACAAAACCTTTGTGTGGTGTTTTCCAAATTGGTTCTTGACGAGAACTAGGGGATTTCAGTGTGAGAAATGACAAAGGCCAATTACTCTGAATTCTTAGCTGTCGTAAATATGACGTGAGCTCTTACCAAGACTCTCTAAAAAGGGTAACAGGGCATTCATAATGCTGAACCAGGAAGAAGGGGCTAGCATATCTGTACTTCAAGAACTCTACAACCTCTGAGGTCAAAATAACCACTGGGCCAGATGTCCATGTGAAGCTTCATGTTCAGCTCGTCAGTGTTCGTCGTGGATACACAAGGGCAGGCACACATCTTCAGATGACCTAACTCTGCAAAGACCCTGGTGTCTCCAATGTGAATTACACAACTCATGTATGATTAAAATGAAAAATAATAAAATATAAGATTAAAGTGAAACAAACTTATGAAAGCTTTTTTTTCTGTGAGATCTATTTTGGTGCCATTTAAAAAATGTCAAATATAAAAATATGAATTGTGTGCTTGTACGCAATCCTGCCTTGCTGGTAGTGCCTCTGAGGTCACCCCTGCCTGCCATCCTAGTAATGTCAGGTGGTCATAAGGCTCTTTCAGACATTATATGTTTACAGTAATGAAATTCTGGGTACTTGATTTGGTGGTCACACGCCCCTCCTTAGTCGTGTAAATGACCAAGAAATGTCAGAAATCACTCCTGTATCAATTTGGTATGCTATATGTATTGAGGGGATGATATCAGATGGTAGCTGAAATTAATAAGCCATGATTAGTCAGTGTTAAGGTGTGAATCTGAAATGTTCCCTCATGGGCTCATGGGTTTGTACACATGGCCCTCGACTGGTGATAATACTGGAGTTCTGGACGCTTTGGCAGATGAAACCCAGCTGGGAAAAGCAGGTCAGGGAGGGCATGTCTTCACAACTCTATCTGACCCTGGTCCCTTCATAGATCTCTTTCTGGTCCCATGACTCCTCCACTACATATGGCTGCTGCCATATCCTTATGCTCAGGAGCAGAACCGCCATGGAGTGAATTCTTTGGAACCGTGAGCCCAAAAAACGTGTCCTCCTCTCCTAAGTGAGTGGACTGTGACACTGTTCTTCCTGCCTGTGGCCTTTGGCTCTGCATTTCCTGGAAAACTCTGTTTAGACAGAACTTTTGAGATCTTGTGCGTCTTCTCAGCTCACTCTGTCAGGTGTTGGCTTCCAGTGGGCAGGGCGTTCCCACACTCGGGATATTTCACTCTTGACTCTCCCATCATCCTAGCCTGCTCAGTAGACACTCTTAGTGCTCACCAGCCCCAGAAAGTGCACCTTCAGAGGTGGAGGTGGAGGTATTTTTGAAAAACTGAAACAAAACAACTTGCTATTTATTCAGCCCACTCCTGTGTGAAGGGACGAACAGCAATCTAAGAGGCTATCAGGTTGGCCAGTAACCGATCTTCCCACACAATGGACAATGCTCACTCTTCAGGGTGGGGATGTGGGAGCCAGGAATATCAAGTCTAGTGGCAACATTTCATTTGCTAAGACAGATACTGACCACAAAACTAAAGAACCATGTGCCATGCAGCCTGAACAGATCTTTACTGGAGCCCTTTCCTGACATTTACCAGTGAGAAGAGAATTCTACAAAAACCAACAATGGCTAAAAAATCTACATAAATTATAAAGTGAGCTCCAGATAGGGCTCATACATTTGCCCCTCATTGTCTAGGTAACTGAGACTTCCTGAAAAGAAAAAGGCAGAATTATACATTGGGTATAACTCTTTTATAATTCGTGGGGTTAGCATTAATGTTCTTGCCCAAGTCTTTTATAGTCTATATTAACATATATTTTCAAATAGTTTTATTTGAAGGTCTCTTCTTAGAGGATTCCTCTCACTAGTAAAGCATTGTAAGACCTGGTACAGACGGGGTAGAATAATCTCCCAAATTCCCCAGGATTGGACGGAACCATGGCTCAGGGCTCCAGGCACGTTCCTATACATCGCTGCAGCTTATAGCTGTGGGAGCAAAATCCCACTGACAGCTAGCTTGCTTTACTCAAGAACATGGAAGGAACAAAGCCAGAAAAGATCTAAACAAGAGGATAGAGGGAGGAAAAATAAGGGGAGGATGCCCTTCTTGTTTCACTGGCCACTGGCAACAGGAATGTGTTTACCTCAATCTTAGGATTAGAATGGACAGAGGCATCTTGGGAAATTTCTCTTACTGGTCTTTGCCCTCATGGCCAGATAAAGCATGTGAGTGTCCAATAGTGAATTCCAAATACCTCCTAATTTTTGCTGTTGTTTTGAGATAGGTATGTATCCCTGGTTGCCGGAACTCAGTATGTAGAGCAGTTGGCCTTAAACTCATGAGCAACCCTCTTGTCTTGTCTCCTACCTGGGTTTTCAGGTGTGCACCCTATATGCTTGGCATTCTATTATGCTTTTATAAGATTTATTTTTATTTTATATGTGTACACTTGCTTTGTCTGCCTGGAAGTGTGTCTGTGCACCATGTGCATGCCTGGTGCCCAAGGAGGCCAGAAGAAGGCACTGGATCCTCAGGAACTGGATAATCCCAGATAGACATAAGCCCCCATGTGTGCTGGGAACTGAGCCTGGGTCCTCTGTAAGGGCAACAAGCCAACTCTCTCTCCAGCCCATCACCTACCATCCACCACCCTCCCACCACACACACACTGTTCTACTCTACCACTGTATATTTGAGCATTTCCAAGCTTTTACACTCAATGCCGAAGAGATTATCTTTCTCCAGAACCTTTCCACGGTTGTCTCTGGGAAGTGGCTGCTCTAAGTTAGCTATAGTCATGTTCCTGGGTTTTAGCCAATGGGATGGGAAGAAAGATGTTGTGAGCCACCTCCACCCGTAAGACCCTCCCTGTACGCTCTTTAGGTTCTTTGCTCTTTCCACTGCGGAGTGAAGATACACCCTAGTGGTTCTGAAAACCACCTGCTGCTGACAGCAGAGTCTCCTTCAAACTCTGAATTTTTTTTGTTTTTGTTAGTGTTTGTTGGTCATCAAACCAAGGGACTTGGGCACTTAGGGCATGCCCACTGAACTCTACCCCTAGCCTTGAGTCTGAACGAATGCTTGAAAGAGCGTTATCCCAACCAACCTGCACTGTGACATGATCAAAAAGCAAACCCTATTGTGTTTAAGCCAATCTATATTTATGATAGCAATTAGCTTATCGTGACACATATCCCCTTTGACACAGCTGTTGTCATTCTGTGCAACAATACCTATGGCCTGTACCCTTTTCTTTATTGTCCTAACCGCCCCCCCCCAAAGTAGAATTAGAGACGTAAAAGCAGGGAGTGATCAGGAACAAATGGCACTCACCTAAGTATTTCTCACGCAGCGTTCAGATCTTTCAGTCAGAGGAACAGCAGACTGGCATAGCCTCGCTTCAAGACAGCCTCATCTGTAAAATCATATTTAAAAGGTAAAACACAAGATCTTCAAAACATAGACTAAAAAGTGTGATGGTTCATCTCATAGGATGTTGGCTCACCAGGGATTTGTGTTTCTCGCTAAACGACAAACTTCTGCACTGCCTCAAAGAGAAGGTCATTTTCTAAGAGACACGCAACCACATTAGCGCATGAAGAACAGACTTAATGTGCTGAGGAAGATCTACAGAAAAGAGACCGTCACTCGGGAGGTGACTCGAGAAGCCAGGAGAACTGAGATATAGCTCTAGGCCTGTCTGCTCTGTGGCTCTCACGCCCCGTGAAAAAAATGTTTTTCCATAGAAACTGAAATTTCTTGAGTAGAAACTTCCAGAACTCATAAACGACAGGTTATGCAAAGGCCTAGGAGTTTTCAAATGATATGAAAGCAGATGAACTATGTTTCATCTCTGCTTAATGTCCCTGCGGCAACGTAAGTGGAAATGAGAAGCTGTAAACAGGACAGCAAGGAGATAACGAAGGAGCCCCAGCCAGAGCGCAGAACAGGCAGAGCGTGCTCCCAAGGCAGGCAGGCTGGCTGTGGCCCCTTTCCAACCAGGCCTGCCATTATCCATCACCCACCCCGCCCTGCCCCCACTAAGTGTGAAAATACTATTTGACTGATAAAGCATATGCTTGCCTAGGATGGGGCTTGTCTTATGTCGGATCACCCCATAGACATCCAGGCAGCAAATTGCCCAGAGCCCCAGACACATATTTTGGTTTCCTTCTTGAAACAGAGCTCAGGTGGGCAGAGCAAACAAGAATCCCAAACCCAGTAGGACATTCTCCTCAGGGTTTCACCTGAGCACCTTTTGTTTATCTGTTCTTGCTGGGCCCCTTGGGGAAGAGAGAGAGCAGGCCCCTCTGAGGCTATGTTTAGAAGGTGCCCCAAAGGCCGTCCCCGCTCCCTCCTCTGGGCCAGGGCCTACCAGGCCTGGCTTTTAGGAGCAAGATGGCACCCACCATGTTGGACTGAGGGGCTGAGGGGCCTTCACTTACTCAGAGGTGCTGGCTGTGAAGCCCACACGCTGCCAACTTCCTGGGCTCAGGAGGCCCCACTGCATTCTTCCTCTGGATTCCTCAACTCCTGGTTGAGATCTGCGCCACATAATTTTCTCATGATGTCACTCATTCTGACTGCTTACACTTGGAAAGTTGATTCACAAGTAAAACCCTCCTTAAGGCTTAAAAAGAAGACGAAGAAGAAGTAGAAGAAACAAGGTGGCTTGAGGGGAAGCGGAGAGCACAGCAGTGGCCTCCCAGTTTTGAGATTTGCTGCAGCTATGAGAACCACTCCCTGGTCAGGTTCCTGGCTACAAACCGAGGCCAGCAGCAGGGCGTGGGTGACGTCAGGGCCAGGCCTGAGTCATAGCCAGTGGCCCGGCTGCTCTGCCACTCGGAAAGGGACAAAAGGAACCTTTGATGTCCAGAGGCCCTCCTCTCTCGGAGGCTGGCTGCGCTCAACAGCAGGCCAGAACATTCCAGCTGTCTCTCCACCCCATCCGCCCTTCCTCCTTCCGGAACAGTCCCAGACAGATTCAACAAGGCCTCCCTGAAGGACATTGCCCTCCGTACAGCCATGGCATGGCCACCCTCTGTAACCAAGAAGCAGGGAGGAACAGGGTTTTCCCCCAGGACCCTCTTACTTCCCCTGTCATGTGATGCTCACCTTAGCTCAGAGCTCTAAGGGTATTTAAAGACACGGAAAGATGAACTCACTGTCACCATCCCCGGGGCAGCCTCCACTGCTCAGGCTGTGCTTGCTTCTGTTGTGCTGTGGAGGCAGGCCTCAGTCTCCACTCTGTTCCTCCTGGGTCTAAGTGGCTTTCCTCTTGGAAGACATAGTCATATTTCAGGACCTGGCGTGAAGCTCACTAAGTACATGAATGAATGACTGACTGGCTGGCTGGCTGGCTGGCTAAATGAATGAATGAATAGATGAAAACCTTAAAGTAAATGGGGAGGGCATATATTGAAAACTTACGGTGTGTGTTTTAGTCTCCACAGTGAGTTCTTTGTGACACTATTTCCCTTATTGTGACAAAGCTGTGGATGATGAGGAAATAGATCGAGGAGGAAATGGGTTCTCAGAGAAACAAAGACATCTTTGCCGCCTCACAGCTAATCAGCGGCAGAGCCTGGGCAGTCCTCAGACCTTCGGTTCTCTTTCAGCCTCCATGTTGAGAAGCTGGGGTGAATGAGGAAATACTGACTAATGTTCTTTCCAGGAGAGGAAAGATAAGAACAAAGATGGGCCTCGAAACCTGACCCTACAAGAACATGACGGAACAATCAGGTATGCTCTGTCCAGGTGAGATAAGCCTCGTGTCCTCTTGCTGGGTCAATGCCACAGCTGAGGCGTGACAAGCAACTAGTCTGTCCTGAGAAGCTGGAGCCAGAAGACAGAGCCAGGGAAGCCTGGCGGCCCAAGCTCTGGTGTGGTGGAAGAGGCTCAGTGGGCAGAGCACTGGACTCCATGTGCAGAGAAGAGAGGACCAATGGGCTAAAAGGAGTGAGTCTGGGCCGGTAGGAAAGCTAAGGTGTGGGGCAATATTATACAGGCCACGTATTTCTGCATAGACTCTCAAGCCCCAGTTCCGCACCTGAGATAGTCACATAGCACTCACAGACTGGCTGCCACCCTGGGTCAGGTATGCTGATGTTCTGCTCCCTTCTTTGTAATTCTAGAGATCCGCCTGGGAAGAGGTGTTAATCCAAGCTAGTGACAGAGATGCAAACATGACTATAGTACTGCTACCCCAGAAACAGAAAGCTAATAAACTTCCCCCTCAGTTTACCTTTGGGGATAGAAGCTGTTTGGAGAATAAACACAGGTGATCTTCAGGATTTAAATGTACCCTGAGACTCCCTTCCGATATTGCTGTGTAAACTGTGTCTCAATTATTCCCGTGCCTCCATGCTGGTCCAGAGAGACCATTTATTTTGCGGTTGGACCCAGACACTAAGGGGGAAAGGACACATTAGTGCTCGGGAGAACCAGAAGGTCCAGATGAGGAGCCGAAACAGTGCTTTCAGAGGGTGAGAAGGGGCCAATGCCAAATAATCACAATTCCTTTCTTCTTTTATGTCCCCGGGAATAGCAAATAGCGTGAATAATGACCAGGCCAGGACACAGCCAGAGTCCCGGCTGTGCTCTGCTGTGCTCACACCAAGGCAAAGGGGTGGCAGGAAGAAAGTCCACTCAGGAGTTGGGCCCCTATCAGGATGAGCTCCTCAGCACCTTCTCCACAGTGGCTTGTGACTCTGTCTTGTACTTTTCCATGACTCTCGAATGTCTCATTTCAAGAGGAAGCCAGGAATTTCCAGTCCCGTAGGTCTCAATGATGTGGTCTCACAGCATTTCCCCCACCCATCTTTGGAGGGCCAGGTGCTATGATACAGTGTGAGAGGGATCCCTTCCCATGGCGGGTAAGGACTGCGGTGGGTGACAGAATATGCCACGCGGTGGGTGACAGAATATGCCACGCAGACATAGTTTGAGTGTGAGTTTATTGAGAAGAGAGGAGGATAGGGGAAGGGAGGGAAGACACACACACACACACACACACACACACAGAGAGAGCACTTGGGAATGGGAAGAGCTTGTCTCTTAAAGGGACCGTTGCACCTTCATACAGTGAGGGTTCTGCTTGCCATAAGCAGAGGGGGGCCAAGTTCTCAAGGGGCAGGACCAAGGTGTGCCTGGATACTAACATCAGGGAGACCTCGCTCCATGACCCTGAATCTGTTTCCGTGGCCAGGTGACACTTTGTGATTACCTTTTCATGAAGGCTCTGCCAGCCAACACTCAGAAATCACTCTTGGTGGAGTTTGGGTCTCCTTGCAGGTGGAACTAGCTGAGAATTTCCTAGGAGAAACCCGTGTGCTTTTCTTCAAGGGAAGCAGCAATGACAGGTCATCTTTGCTGGCAGCATCCACCAGAGCCTGACCTTGGCCTGAGGAGGGCATTGCAAGTTTCAGGCTTTTATGGTAGAAGGTTTATTTATCCATTTCTGCCCTGTCTATATAAATACCACCGGATGCCTCCCTGCTCTGTTTCCCCTGGGGCTTGGTGGATAGCGTGCGCCACAGGCACTGGTCTTTATTTCTTTAATAAAAAGACTAGAGGTTCATTCCTACTGTACCTAGTAACATGCAAACAGAAAAGGGGAGAAAATAATAAGCAGAAATGGTCCACAGCTTAAGCGAGCTGCAGATCCTTGTGTTTCGGGCACCTGTGATGCTAACAGGGGTGGAGGGGGATAAAGTTAGGGAATTGGGCGGACCGTCCACTTGGAGATATGGAGAAGTGGCCCCAGCTCTTCTTGCCTGCACCTCATCTGGGAAACCTCCTTCTTGGCTACAATAACATAACTGTACACTGTTAATTTTCTGGTAAATCTTTAAGGGCTCAAGGAATTCCCAGACCTCTCTGTAATTGCCACCTCCAATTTTTCTCACTTCCTTTAGTCTTTTTAAAAACATGATTCAGATATGATTTACATAGCAGAAAGTCCACCCACTTAAAGTATGCAATTCAATGGATTTCGTATATTTGCATGTATTTACATATATTTAGTATATTTACATACTCATAGTCTACTTTTACAACATTTTTGTCAGATATCCCTAGTAAAGAAACTTTGTACATTTCAGCCATAGGCAACCATCAATGTACCTTCCAGCTCTATAGAGCTTCCTTCTCGGGACATTTTGCACATGGAATATCGCAGTACATGGCCTGTCCTGATTGGCTTCTTTCACTTAACATAGTGCCTCCAAGGTGTATCCACATTGTAGAGTATTTCCTCACCTTTTCCCTTTATGTCTGGATAATAGTCTACTGCATGAATATAAGACATTTGTTTATTATTTTTGAATCAGTTGATAAAAGTTTGAAATGTTCCACTTGTTTGTTTTGCTATTTTTGTACAATACTGAAGATTGAACCTGGAGTCTCAAATAAGCCAGGCAATTGTTCTTGAGCTATATCTTCAGCATGAAAAACAAATTCATCCTGTTTGTGAAAAATCAGACTAAATAAAGAACTAATTAAAATTGCAAAAAAAATATCCTTTTTTCTATTTCAAGCTGGCCTTGAATTCATTCTGTGTCCCAGGCAGACTCTGAACTCAGGACCTCTGGAAGAGCAGCTGGTGCTCTTAACCACTGAGCCATGTCCCCAGCCTGGCATAACTCACTTTTAATCTATCATGAACAATATTGCCATGGACACTGGTGTACAATGTTGTTGTTGCTGGTAGTGTGTGTGTGTGTGTGTGTGTGTGTGTGTGTGTGTGTGTATGCATGCTTAAGTTTTGTTTCTCTTGGGATGATACCAGGGAGAAAGATTGCTGAGCTGTGTTAGTTACTTTTATTGTTGCTCTGAACATATGATTCAGGGTTTAAAATATGGTTACTATATGGGGT
>JAQHUG010000001.1:17902714-17914957 GCA_028555095.1 Dicrostonyx torquatus | reverse complement strand
AAGAAACCAAGTATTTTGTCCCACTCTGTGTTTCAAGTTCTCCAAAGACTACCATCACACCCAACATAAAGTCAAATCCGTTTATCCCTAACGTTGAAACCTCAAGTGACTGTGCTCACTTCATCCTGGTGTTCTCTCCCATGAGGCTCCAGTCTGGTCTTCTGGAATCCTTGTGCAGTCCATCAGGTTCTTCTGTGGGTCTCTGACCTCCCACTGCCTGTGTGATGGCTCTTCTTGCTTGTCAACTTGATGACACCTGGAATTAACTAAAGCCCAAGTTGTTGAGTACACCTTTGAGAGATGTTTTCTTAATTAAATTATTTAAAATGGGAAGATTCACTTTTAATCCAAATCTTCTGAGATTGGAAGATACACTGTAAATGGAGGCTATATGTTCATTTCCTGTCCACTCAGACCTGAATGATTATACAAAAACTATATTAATTACAACACTGTTTGGCCAATGGCTCAGGCATATTCCTAACTAGCTCTTACATTTTAAATTAACCCATTTCTATTAATCTGTATATCGCCATGAGGCTGTGGCTTACTGGTAAGGTTCTGGCATCCTTTGACAGCTACATGGTGTCTCTCTGACTCCTCCTTCTTTCTCCTTGCATTCAGTTTAGTTTTCCTGACTACCCATATTCTGACCTGCTGTAGATCAAAACAGCTTCTTTATTAACCAATAGTAATAAAACATATTCACAGCATACAGAAGGGAATCCCACATCAATACACCTTTATTCTGGATCTTCTGAGATGGTTAATCTGGGCCACAACTTCTGGTGGCAGCCCATATAAAGGACATGGAAGAAAGAAGCTTGCTCTCCTTACCTGCTTGCTCTCACTGTTACTGGCAAGTTCATTCTTTCAGTGGCATTAGTCTCTACTGCTTCAGTATTCCAGCTTACACTGAAGACCATCTGAGACACCCAGTCTCATGGACTGATTGACTACTGGATTCTTGGACATTTCATTGGTAGACAGTCATTTTTGGACTAACTGGACTACAGTCTATCCTCTGTAAGCCATTCTAATAAATCCCATATATATATAATATTATATCAGTTTTGTTCCTCTAAAGAATCCTGATGAATATAACCTGCAACACCAGCTCGTCTGAAACTTCACTGTCTCTCTCTTGCTTTATTCTGGTCTCTGCTTCAATGTCATGATATCAGAGATATTTAAAGTCCCTCCTACAACCCATTAACCCTTAATTTTGCTTTGTGTTCATTTATAAAACTTAATGTGCCACAAATAATAGGATGTATTTGTTTATTTTAGCCTTTGCTTCCTCCCCTCATTAACATGCCAGGTCTAAACTGATAGAAGTCTTGCCTGTGTTTACTGATGTATTCCTGATGCTCACTGCTGTCCTTGTACTTCAACTCAAAGTCAGCTCAGTACTGTTGAATTAACATATTGTAATTACCATCAGAAAGCAAGCACGTTTTTTTGTAGCACTTTCTAACTGATTTGCCTCAGGCAAACCATATAATCTCTCTGTTTTCTCACCTTTAAAATGAATTAGGGATATTATGAATGAATTGAAAACAAGTGATGATTGTTAGTATTCAGGCGTCTGTACTGGCCTGCCCTTGGGGTCCTGACAGGAGTGTTAGTATTCAAGCATCCGTATTAGCCTGCTCTTGGGGTGCTGACAGGATATGTCCTCAGCTGCAGCCACTAAGAGCACCTCTTGTGCACATTTCCTATGTTCCCTTTTAAACCTCCTGTCTCTTTCTCTCTCCCTCTCTCTTTCTCTTCTACTACTCTTGTCCCTGGGGACCAGTTTCTGCCCCTCTCTCTGCCCCTTCTCTCTACTCTTCAGATAAACCTATGTGAGTCTCGTTGCATGGTGTGACTTTCTGCCTTTTTTTTTTTTTTTGGTTTTTCTTTCAAGACAAGGTTTCTCTGTATCACTCCTAGCTGTTCTGGAACTAGTTCCTGTAGATCAGACTGACCTTGAACTCATGGAGATCCACCTACTTCTGCCTCCTGAGTGCTGGGATTAAAAGTGTGCACCACCACTGTCCAGCCTTCCTGCCATTTTTAAATAGATTACAATATTGGTTCCCTGACTGGGAAAGGCTCTTCAGATACTTCCTCCTGCTGGCTGGCAGTCTGAGGCACATTGGGACACTGGAACCCTGTCTACTTATGACAGCCTTGCTTCTCCAACTAATGGATCACCTGCTTCTCCACCCCTGACCATATCCCATGGGTGAGAACTCATCTTTCGAGCATGATTTCTTGCCTTTTGGCCTCGTCAAGTCCTGATACCAGGCAACCATGGCTCTTTTTGTTTTGAAGCCCTTGGTCCCTGCTCTGTGTGTTTGACAAATCACTAAGCAATCTTTTCTGAAATCGACCCTCTCTGAATTCCCAGGATGCTAGGAATTACAGACTCTTGGGTCTCACCTGCCTCACTCATGGGAACTTTGGTATTGGCTCTACCTCCAACTTTTGCACTCAGTGTAAGGGCTTCTAAACTTGTCTGCCTTTGCAGTCAGACCTGGCTCAAATACCCCTTAGGTATTGCTTTCTGATCTGCTCTTTTCCACCTGCAACAAATCTGCTTTCTTGTTCACTGGCGGCTTTGCCTTCTATTCAGTACTGACAGTTGGGTCTCTTGCAGGGCTACCTACCTCTGACCATTCCCCTGGATGCTCACCTCTGACCATTCCCCTGGATGCTCACCTCTGACCATTCCCCTGGATGCTCACCTCTGACTATTCCCCTGAATGCTCTCCTCTGATTACTCCCCTGGATGGGAGGCTTCATTTCTCGAGCACAGTCCTCTCCTTGCCTTCTGGCTTTTCTTGAAGTCCTGGTACCAGGTGATTGTGTCTCTGTTGGGCTCAGAACACTTGACTGATGTTCTTACATGATAACATACTGAAACAGCTTGTGCCCACTCAGTCTGACTTTCCCTGGGTCCCTGGGACACCAGTGTATTCAGGCCTTGGATCTTCTTTCTCTACCTCACTCATTGTGCCTGCTCAGTCTTCCTCTGTCTCATCCTTGGAAACTGTATCATCCACCATCCCATTGGGATGTCTTTTTGGAGACACACCGACAACTCCTTTAAATCAAATCTGGCTTCAGCATTCCTTGGACCAGACAGTCGGAGAACAGAGAAAGAATCCTCCTCTTTCTTTTTCATTGTTTCAAAACCTGCTTGCTACTGGATTGGAAACCCCTATGGAAGTGGATGCTTTTCTTCCTGACCCTTCTCCTTGTTCTTACCTTTAACAACCACATCCTGCTTTATCAATTTCTTTTCTATGTATCTCCAACGATACATTCAAAAACCTCTGATTGAATGACTAATCAGCTATTGTTACAGGACTACTGACTGTCAGCCACCAATCTGGAGGTGCAAGACTATCAAACATGTCATGGTGCTGAGAACCAACAGCACCCCAGAGGTATCCACGTTCTCCCAGATTCATAAGAGACTTTCAGAACAGATTTTAATGTAACTCTTTACTATTCCTTTATTTAAAAGGTACTAACTCTACAATGTAGCAAGGGACGCATCCCTACAACCCTCCTACAATGGTCTTAAACGGATCACTTAGTTCTTAGAGGCATTATCTAGTACTCTTACAATTTTTCTCTGGCACCTGTAGAACCTCATTGTTTCTCAAAGTTCTTTCTTCCAAATGCTATCAAATGCCTTCCTGAAGTCGATGTAACAGACACATAAGTCTTTTCCAAATTCTTCAGATTTTTCTGCCAGTTGCCTCAAAGTGAAGATCTGATCAATTGTGCTCCTGTTAGCTCTGAATGGGCGGGCACTGGGCCGCTGCTAGGATTTCCTCTGTTCTGCCCTTGATCCTTTGCAGGATAATGGAGAAGATTTTGCTGTTCTGGGACAACAAACTAATGCCTCTGTAACATCTTCTTGTGTAGGGGAATTATGTCTGAGTGCTTCCATTCTGTGGGAGTCACTTCACGTTCCCATATCTCTCTGAAGAGTCTGAGAAGCACCTCAGCCCCTAGCCTACTGTAGTCGCCTCCAGCTCCTCCACTGTGATGTCATCCACTCCTGGGGCCTTCCTGCGTTTCCCTCTCTTGATAGCTTCCTCTATCTGCTGCTGTCAATATTTAATATTTCCTCATCGTCTCTGGTATATGAGTGGCTGCTGAAATGTTTCTCACTGTAGTCTACGTTGACAGCATTAGGGTCATTGTATAGGGTGTCAAAGTATTGTCTCCATCTTTGCTTTACTTCCCCTGGTTCTGTTAATAAATGACCTTGCCCATCTTTACTCACCAGACTCTGAGGAGCATATCTGGCACTTATCCATCTGATAGCTTCATAGACAAGATGTGTTTTATTACAGAGCATAGGCTCTTTGACCTCTCTGCATATACCTTATATATACAGCTCTCTATCCTTCTTTGTTCTTCGTCTGATCTGCATGCACAGATAGCTGTAGTATTTTGCTACCTGCAGATTGCTTCTTCCTTTGCTCTTTAGCTTCCTTCTTTTTTCTGCCAGGTTGATCATCTCTGCAGTAAGCCATTCTACTGGTATTGCCCTTTTCGCATAACCATTGTCTCCTTTGAAGCCTCCTGAATAGCCCTTTTGATTTTCTCCCATTTGCTTTCTATATTTGTAAAGGGTTGTTTGATGATTTCCCTCATCTTTTCTTCAGCGGTTCTCTTAAACTCTTTCGGTGCAGCAGGGTTCATCTGTTGTTTACGATCAATCTTCCGGTTCATCTTGCCTGGCATGCCTTTCCTAAGTTTCAGTTGAATGTTGATTATAACAAGTTGGTGATCTGACCCTAAGTCAGCACTAGGAAATGATCAGCTGTTTTGGATGCTAGATAGGAGTTTCCTGCTGACCAGAATGTAGTCAGATTGGCTGTATTTGCGTTTGTCAGGGGATTCCCATGTCCAGCATCTTGATGGTTTGGCCTGCTTGAATTTTGTGTTGGATATGGACAGATCATTTGCATAGCAGAGGTCAAGCAATATACTCTTTAATATATTCCTGGAATTAATAATAACAACATCCCTGGAGGATGAGGAGACAGGCATGCAGATCAATAACTTGCATTTTGCCAACGATATAGCACTACTTGCTGAAAGCCCAAATGAGTTGCAGGCCATGGTAAATAGAGTGGTAGACGTCAGTGACAACCTTGGTATGGAAGTAAACATCGAGAAGGGTGCACAAGGATTTTAACATTGTAATAAAGAATCAGAGCCTCAAGCAAACAGTTAATTTTGTCTGTTTGTAAGGAAACTTCAGTTCAAAGGAGGGAACTATTTCAGATGTCAAAGGGCGGATAAGGACAGCGAGGGCTACATTCCAGGCGCTAAGAAAGGTTTGGTCAGCAAGAGACAGTGAGAACAACAAAATTCCAAGTATATGAGACGCTTGTCCTGAGCTGCCTTCTTTACAACTCTGAAACCTGGACAACGAACCACTCCTCGGAACAGCGGCTGAATGTGTTTGCGATGGCGGGTCTTAGGAGGATTCTAGGCATCATATGAAGAGATAGGCTGCACAGGGATGACATTAAGAAACATCTCCATCTACAGAAGGAAGAAGTAAACTACAGATACGGCAACTGCGTCTGAGATACTTTGGCCACGTTATGAGAATGAATGACGGCAGATACCCGAAGATAGCACTGCTTGGAGGAGTGCACAGGATAAAGTGAAGAGGAAGGCCCCCAAAATGCTGGGTAGACAGCGTAAAGGAAGACTGTGGGACCTTGGGTATGACAATAACACAACCATCTAGGACTGCCCAGGATAGGAACAACTGGAGAAGCGCCACAACCGGGCTGCCCATGCATGCTTAAGCATGGTGGGGGTGTAGATGATGACGACAACGACGATGAACTCTGCAATGACTGCCTTCAGTAACCAACTTCCTGTGTTTCTGGGTAAATTGGCTAGAACGAGGGTGTCCAGGTGATGGGAAAGGATCAGGTGCTTTAAGATCCATCCAGGCAGTCAGCTTGGATCTATCTCAAACAGTACCATGCCAGGTCCAAGAGGCATCAGACAGCCCCACGGAGCCTCAACAGCGAAGTGAAAAAGCCAGCTGTTCCTGGACTTGGAAAGCACCCTGGCTTTCTCAGTTTCCCCAAAGATTGGGATGCCCCTAGGTCAGCAAGAAACAGTTTTGATAACACATCTCCACCTCACCTGCTACCCCTTTCTAACTCCTCACCTTTTTATAATAAACAAAAGGGAGAAATGTAGTATTCAGGCATCTGTACTGGCCTGCCCTTGGGGTTCTAACAGGATATGTCCTCAGCTGCAGCCACTAAGAACACCTTCTAGGCACAGTTGCTATGTTCCCTTTATAAAAGGTGGGCCTTTCTCACTTTCTCACTTCCTCACTTCTCTATTTCTCTCTTTCTCCCTTCCTCCCTTCCTCCACCCCTCTGCCCTTTCTCTTTCCTCTTCAAATGAATGTGACTTCTTCCTGTCATTTTAAAATAAATTACAACAATGACTGCTTGACATCAGGTGCTCAAATCACAGATCTCGAATTATACACAAAACAGTTGCCTTCATGTTTGAATTGAAGACAAAAAGGGGGGAATCATTGCTCTGGTTTAAGCATTCAGTTTCAAACCACATTGAAGTTAATCACCACGGTGACAGGACTGGGACCTTTAGGAGATGATTGGTCAAGAACAAACTAGTGATGCTGTCACAGCCATGGTCTTATTGTAAAACTGAGCTCTCTGTGTCTCCTGCCCACATACTTCCTCTCCTGCTACAGTTTGATACAGTGGCAATGCTCCGGATAATACTTGCACCAGGCTCTCAGACTTTGTAGCTTCTGGCCATGAGGGGAAAAAAAAACATATTTTTTTTGTAAGTTATCCACCATTAAGCTTGGATATTAGATTTTCCCCAAGATCCCTGAATCAGAGGTTTGGTCTCCAGAGGGATGTCATTGAGGTATGGTTGAACCTTCAAAAAATGATGCCTAGTGGGTTGTCTTTAGGTCATTAAGGGTGCTCCCTGAAGGGGGTTGGGACTCTAGACTCTTGCATTCTGGCCAAGAAATGAGGAGTTTGGCTCTTCTAAGCACTCCTTGTCATAGTGATTACTGTGACTCAGACCCCACAGCAACAAGGCCAGTCCGTAGAGTAAGACCTCCAAAACTGTGAGCCCAAAGCAACCTTTCCTCTTCATAAATTATCTCAGGTATTTATTATAGTAACAGGAAGGTGGCTGGACAGCTCTGTCTCAGCTGTTTTGTTAAAGCAGCAGGAAGCAGACTGACAGTTACCAGCCCTGCTTTCTTAGAACTATAACTTACTGCCTGCCGTGATGTAGGCTGAGAGTCACAAGGTTCCTTTAAGTAAACTCAACACTCGTTGGCCCACCGAGCTAGACTTGGGTGGAATTGTTTGTTAGCCATGTCTTATATGGGTTAAACAAACATCTGTTCACAGATGGCCAGGAAGAGTCACACAATATAGTTGGGACCCGAACAGGGAGACCGAACCAATGATGCATTTACATGGAGTACTTGTGCGGCCACTGCCGTATGTTGGTGAGTTGTACAACTGCGACTGATCCATCTATAAATAAGCTGTTCCTGGGGACAGTCCCAATATGATTACCTTTCCCCATGTGGTACAGAATGGTGTATCTCGTTGCTTAATGGCAGCATACTCCCAGATATGGGGAAGAAGACACAAAACCAAGGCTGAGACAACTTAGGATGGTGCATACTTCATGGGGAACCTAAGTGGTCACATTCCTCTCCATGGTATGGGGTCGCATGCATCCTGGTGAATAAGAACCGTCACTAGAGTAGGGGAATAGCACCCCCCCCAATGGCTGATGCATGAGAGAACAGATTTCAGGCTTCGAAAGTAGTCCCTGTAGAATGGGCTTGGCAACGGGCTGTTGTGGAGTTGCTTGGTCTTTGCTGGGGGTGAGAGGAAGTGCAACTGAGGCTCGGCTATTTCCCCAGACAGAACTCACCAACGCAAGGGAAGAGTTCTAAGAAAATGTGCAGACACCACTCTCTACATTAGCCTCTGATCTGCCAGGAAAGTGGGGAGAGGAGACGGTGCCCAGGAGGCACCCACGCTTCTGTAAGTACCCCCAGACAAACTCACTGGTTCAGCAGGCTGGGTATGGATGGAGGGTCTCTCTGGTCTGTTGTCAGTCTCCTATGTCATGTGTACAGATGTTTGTTCACATCTACTCAGGAACAGTCACACGACAGGGGGAATGACTCAAGATGACATCAGCTTTTGTCTAATCTGGTCCTATGACCAGACCAGAGGCAGCGCCTATTTGGGGTAATAATTTCATTTACGGCTCTCTGCTAGAAGATGCTCTGACGTGATAAAGTACTGCTCAGCAGTTACAAAGAACAAGGCATTTCTCTGTGTTTAGACATGAAAAAATAACCAAGACTCACTGTGGAGTTAAAAAGCCCAATGTGTAAATAAACATAGAGCTACCTGCACATCAAGAATACCTTACTACATCAATAGGAGTAGACAGTGGATTAAGGTGTAGCAGTGATTAAACCTGAATATGTATAGCCACAGACACTTCAGCTTTATCTATGACTTTGGATTACAGAGTGGATGTTCTGGGGCTGGAGAGATGGCTCAGCAGTGAGAGCACTTGCTGCTCTTGCAAAGGACCCAGGTTCAGTTCCCAGGACCCACACACAGTGACTCACAACCATGGGTAGCTCTAGTTCCAGGCCCTCCTCTGCCTCCTCTGGGTATCAGGCACACACATACATGCTGGCAGAACACTCATATACATACGCATTTTAATTTAAAAATATTTTACAAAGGAGCTGTATTGATTACTAATTGAAATGATTAATTTCCAAGTGTATTTGTTTTTATTTTATGCATATGTGTGAGTGCCTGCAGGTATGTATGTGCGTCACACCCTGCTGTGGGTGTCGGGAACTGATCCTGGGTGTCTCTGGAACAGCCGTGAGAGCTCTTAACTACTGAGCCATTTCTCCAGCTCCTAAATTATTTTTCAGTATTACCTGAGCAAGATGATACTCGATCATACTGTATTTGAGATAAAATGAAATCACTTACTTCCCACAAGTCGGTATTCTCAACTGGCACATCACAACCTTTGGTGGGGTGATATTTAGACATGCCAGGAGTAGTCTTAATTGTTATGAAAACTCCGTGGGTGTTGGAGGCAACTGGCATTTAGTCCCCTCCCGACGAAACATATTAAATGTCCTACTACAGGGGATTTGCACAGCACACAACGGTGCTGCACTTAGATACCTGCAGCAGCACTAGTATAAATTGCATGGATGTCAAGTAGGGTTATATTTGCGTCTTAGTCTTTGATGCTCTAAGTAAGGATTTTTTTCCTTTGAACCACTAAAATGGCCAGCAATTCAGTAAACCAAACGCCATTCAAGAAGGATGACTTGGACGCAAAGGATTGGCACACGTGATGTCTGGGGCCTGCAAGCCACAAGACATTGACCCTGCCTGGTAAGGTAGCTCATTCCCATGTGAAGACAAGATATAGAAGTACCTAGAAGGAGACAGACAGAAGTACTGTTCTCTTATGTGACTCTTAGGTCAATTTAATACATATCCTTAGCAGGAAGGAAGAAGGGAAGGCGGGCAAATGACAGGAAGGGACTTAAAGTTGGGGCACACCTCTATATTCTCATTGAGGGGCTACCCGAGAGCAAACCTGTATGTCTCTCAGTTTTATGGGGAGCCTCTTCAGCACAGTAGACCCAAGGAGCTTCCTGTCTGAGGAAGCATAGCCTGAAACAGCACTTCCTAACCCTCTTGTGCAGTTATGTGATAGCCCACATTTATATGGTAGCCATGGCTTTGAATGCAAACCAGAAAATGTTGCTTGGTTTTCAAGAAAAAAATTATGGTCTGTTCTAGGGCTGAGGAAAATGGCTGTGCTGGGCTTCCTGAGAGATAAAAGTACGTGTGCATATAACTCGAAGCCCACAGTGGTAGATGCCAAGCAGAGACTGGCAAAGAATAAGGAGAAAGTGGTTCTGAATAACCATGCCTGTGAGCAACATTCCAGTCAGTTTCTATGCCTGGTCACACCTGACTCCATGTCACAAGCCTCATTTTCCTGTTCCTCAGTCCTAGGCCCAACTCCCTTTAGGAGCCAGATGGCACGCAATTCTGTCTTTTGTATCCAAATTAAAACTTTACTGGGCACCTGGCTGTATCCGGTCATAGGCATCCAGAGACCTGTGGAGGCCTGGGAAACAGGCAAGTTTCTTACTGCGTAGAACTCCCTCTGCCCTTTAACCACAGGTGGTCTTTTGATAATGTCCAGAAATTGGATGGTACTCTAGCACTTTCTGACAGGCTGGTTGCTTTTTGCTGGTGTTGTGTAGAAACTTACTCCTGTCCGAATTGTTCCTATTCTGATTTCTCTGTGCTCCAGAAAGCACACTGACAGCCTGAGTGATGCCTTTCCTCTGCCATCTCATTTGCCACGGAGAGAACAGCAGTGGTTGCTAAACTCTCAATAAGCATCTTTTTATTACTATTAAATTAATGTTTTTGAAACCTTAATATAGACCAACTTCTATAAGCGAGCCAACTTCTCTGACTTCCCTTTCCACACTCCTGCTGCTGCCCAGGGCTCCTCCAGATGCCTGGGCCTTGGGGCTGGGTATTCAGGCTGGTGCTTGTGGCAGCAAATCCTTCATCCTTACTGAGGCAAACATCACACAGCACTTGATCTATATTATAGCCCCGCCCAAGCTCTGCAAATGTAGCGAAGAGGAAAGTTCAAGCCCAGTGTAAAGGATAGGTAAGCCAGATTGTAGGGAACAGAGGAGGCCCTAGGAGAGTGAAGTCCTGAGTGAATGTGGATTTTGACATGGGCACGGTCATATCTAGGATGCCAAGGCTTTGAACTCATGGGACATTTCGCAAACCCAGTTCCTTATAGAGGCCAGGCTCAAGAGAGGTAGCAAAGCTCTCCTTGTATGTCCAGGTTCAGTGTGTGCAAAGACTAGCAACTGTAGCAACCTCCTCTCCGCCAAGGTTATGGGTCACTGCTCTTCGAGAAGCCCACGTGATCCCAACTTTACTGTACATGTGTCTGTCCTTTTTTATTCCCTTAAGGCCTCTAGGCCGGGTTCCAGGACCCAAGCTGCACAGGGCAGGACAAGGGATAAGGCACATACAAACATCAACCAGAGCCCATGCCCAGCAAGGAGGGCACAGGCTGAGAGGCAGAGAAGTGACTGTGGGCTAGAGAGGTGGAGCAGGTGCAAGGGGAGCCCAGACAAGAGGAGGAATTTGCAAGCTTACACAAAAGGAGAAGATGAAATTTGAGGAATGTGGTGTAAGAGACAGAGCCAACCAGTGTGGGAGGAAGTAAGAATCTGAATGACAAGGGTTTCAATGCTTTTCAAGAGACAATCAACAATTTAACCAACAGGGAGGATTTTCCACCAAGAGGAAGAGGGGGAAAAAAAGAAAAGAAAACAAAACCAAGAAGAAGCAATAATGAGACGCTAAGCTTCTGAGCTGCCCAAGAGTCTGTGTAGGGTCAGCCAGGGGACATGGGTGACTTCTCTGATGCTCATCTTCTTCCCAAAGGCTCCCAGGCTCCCAACCTGCTGACAGTAAGCTGCATCATCTTCCATTATTTGTCAGACGTCAAGAGGCATGGGGACTTATCTGAACTCACACACCAAAGACTCCAGGCCTCTGATTCATGCCTTCCCACAAGAATCCTGTCTGGGCAAGGTCACATGATCACTGAGCAGATGACCAGACCAGGGTTTCTTGGAACTTTCACTGGATACCCACACTCATAAGAGAAACAACCATAACTATTGCCACCGTGCCAGCATATTCTATGACTCTCTTGCGGCCAAAGAGCACTGGCCTTACACACTATACACTCTAGTTGCTCTCAAACTATCAACACACACATGCACACACACACACACACAATGCTTACATGTGCAATCACCTGTAGTAGGTGTGTGCTTAGATGCTGAGCTGGGACCTGTCTGGGATGACAGCCTTGGAAGATAATAATAGATGTCATTGTCTTGTCAGACACCATAACAAACTCAAAACTTTTTTTTGAGTTGGATTTTTTGCCTCAGGAATTCTGTCATAAAAACATTTGGCCTAGCCTGCTCTCCCTGACTTTGTTTGGTGACTGCCCAGAGGAAAATGGATTCTCCTTATGGAAACCAATGACAGTTTTTGTCGGTCACCC
>JAQHUG010000001.1:17890201-17902469 GCA_028555095.1 Dicrostonyx torquatus | reverse complement strand
GGACATGAATGAGGTGGAATGTGTCTTTTCTCGGGTTCTCAGGTTCCAAAGGCTGGGCAATTTCAAAGAACTATAGAATGTGTCAGAAAAATGGCAGAGAAAGGGCAGGAAAATCCAGGTGCTGGCATCCTGGCGACGAAGGGGGTCTACCCTACCACAAAGGCTATACTAATTTCCCAGACTCCATCTCCAAATTCCCAGAAGTCTCAGCTGGAGGCTGCAGGCTTAGGCCGAGGCATTCCAAGGCCTGGTAGTCAGGAGTGCCTGTCAGCTGCACTGGCAGCCAGTGAGTCAGCCCTGATGGGAAGGCCACATCCCCTCTCCAGGGCCACTGGTACACTCAGCCCTGGGCTCTGGAGGAAGGAATTCTTCCAAGCAGCCCTGGGCTGGCACAGCCTCTTTTCCATGATAAACATACCACAGTCTCTCAGATGTTTGTCGAGTCCAGCTAGTCTAACTAAAAAAAAAAAAAAACCAAAAACAAAAAAAAAAAACAACACACACACACATAGAAAAGCAAAGCGTTGGGGCTTAGGTACGATCTGCCTTTCTTATCCACAGGTGCTCTGCATTCTTGGATTTAGTCAACAAAGTCTCAAAGATATTAAAAAGCATGAATTCTATAATGAACAAGAACAGAACTTTTCCTTGTTGGTATTTCCTTAGCAATACATTTAGGAATTATTTCCATGCTATTAACCAAAGGTCCCAGTGGGCGATTGAAGTTTAAAGTATATGGGAGGATGTTAGCCAGATCTACGCAAATGCTGTACCTTTCTATTTTCAATTAGCATTGATAATTGTGCAAAACAATGGGTTTCACGGTGACATCTCATGCATGTATATGATGTACTTGAACATATCTCCCTTCCCCTGGCTCTGTCATGTCCGTCCTCCCACTGGGCTCCTCCTCCTGCTTAAGTAGCCTTCTCTTCTATTTCCATTCTGCATGTGAAGGAAAACACAAAGTATCTGTCTTTCTGAGCCTAGCCTGTTTTGCTTAACAGGATGATATCCATTTTTCTCAAATAAAGAGGGCAATTAGCTGCTTCACATATGTGTTGCTTATGGATTTTTTTTTTTTTGTCATCTTGACACAAGCTAGAGTCGTCTGAGAAGAAGGCGACCAGTTGTAAAAATGCCTCCATCGCGTTGGCCTGTAGACACACCTGTGGGACGTAATCTTGATTAATGGCTGCTGTGGGAGTGACTATCCACCGCTGTGTAGGTGGCAGAGAGGGCCATGAGAGCAAGAGCAAGCAAGGTAGCAGCGTTCTTCCATGGTCTGGGCCTTCGCTTCTCCTGACAAAGAACTAGAAGCTGTGAACTGGAATAAACCTGTTCCTCCCCAAGTCGCATTTGATTGTGGTGCTTTCTCACACAATAGGAAGTGAACTGGCTGCAGGTCTACTTCTGCCCTCCACACCCACTCCAGCCGCTGGCCCCTTAGTGTCCCTTTACATGGTAGGAACACCTAGAGCTTTTGTCTTCTGCTCTAGAAATATTTAGTGGTCTGTGCTTGGTGTATAGCTTGATACTTTGAACAGGAGCAGCCGGCATGGGTGACATGCTGGTTATGAACACAGTCTTCCCTGCAGAGGCGAATAGAGAGCCTCAGTGGAGGATATGCAGCCATGTGTCGTGGGGAACAGAGGAAGTCCTGAGAGAATGTGGATAGCTGACATGAGCATGGCCATGTCAAGGATCCCCATGCCTCAGACCCATGGGAACTGGCCAAGCTCAGAGGGCTGGGAAAGAGGGCAAGAGTGGGCAAGAGGATTATTCATTTTAAAAACCGGAACTCCAACAAGAGCAACTGTCATGGGAATCATGAAACACAGTACTTGCATTGTTTTGTAATAAAATTTTATAATTTAATAAAAAAGTCATTGCACCCTGATAAGATAAGAACCTGTCCCCCTAACTTCAGTTTCCTTCAGTGGCTGTGTCTCTCCCACCCCCTCTTCCCACAGTTCCCTGCCTCTTCACTGATAAACTGTTTTTCTCCCTCACTCTTCTCCTTATTGGCTGGACTTTAAAGCCCAGCTCCATGTAAACATTAACTTGCCTCCTAAAACTACAAAGAGCAGACTGTAACCTGAGCACATAACTTACATTTCCCATGAGCTCGAAGGAGTCTGGCTTCTCTCCCAGGATGTCCCAACTTCATAGAATTTATTTGGAAAGTCTTCACTTATTTGTTATTGAAGTGCGTTGAAAAAAAATAGTTACTAGAGATGATTTCTGGTAGTGTCAACCACCATTTCCTCTTAAATGTAGCTTAGTTCAAAGATTGTTGACTTAAAGAGAAAGAATACTGAATTAAAAAAGAGAGAGAGAGAAAGGGCTGGGGGGAAAAGCTGGCCAAAGTGTGAAATTCATGTGTGAACCAGAGTAAACACTAGACCCTTAGTTGCCCTTCAACTTCTGGAACAATCCATGCCATCTAAGGTGGCACATGTATCCCTTCCGCTGGCCCTGAGCCATCCACTACCCACGTCACCAACAATCATGTGCTTTTTGGTTTTTGCTTTGTACAGTGTGTTGATCAGGAGTCTGAATTCCCTTGGCAAACTCTTCAGTTCACCCCGGCACATGCCTACTTCATCACTGTAATCGGCGGGGAACTGATATCAAAGGGGAACTTTGTTTTCCCCTGTATTTTCTACAGAGATGTTTTTAGACTTTGCCATATCTTGATTGCCCCTTCCCATGAGGTAGTTTGAAATTACAGTGAATTTTCCTAACGTGGGGGTACTTTAGTATATATTACTATCTGGGCTTCTGAGGAAGCAATCTTAGCCTTGAAATTTTAATTGTAACTGTGATGCTTTCTTTTTATTGAGACAGGATTTCTCTGTAGACCAGGCTGGCCTTGAACTCACAGACATCCGTCTGCATCTGCCTCCCAAGTGCTGGGGTTAAAGGTGTGCACCACCACCATCCAGCATGATAAATTTTCATCACTTATTTCTGTATCTAATGTCCACTCTATTCAAAGTTGACTTGCTGGACCTGAATTGTATATTTGTTTGATTGCAAATATATGAAAGAATTGACACTAAAAGGTAAAAAACACAGCAAATTTTCTTTATCTCCCACCCACACACTGGGTTATTTTTCCTTAACACATGATTGAATGCACAGAGCATTTGCCAAATCACTATGTGGTTAATCTCTCTTCAGAGCAGGAAGCTCAGTGGATTTCCTCAGCATACCACTTCTGATTAGCTGACCTTTCCTGAATGCCGAATGGAACAGTTGCAGCCAATGCCATCACCTCCACCATCAGTTCCCATTTATCCCCAAAATACCTGTCTGCTGACCCGAAACCAAATCTTGGTTATCTGATTTCCTTTTGAGAGTTGGCATAGACATGGAACAAACAGCTCTTGAAGTTGGGAAGTTTTGACTGCGTCTTGACATATGATCACCACTGTTTGTACATATGCACTAAAAGAGTATGTTTTTGCTGTCAGTCTGCTATTATTTTTATCTTTTATCATTTTGCAAAGTGTTATTAGAATTAATTACTTTGGGTATTAGTGATAACACACCTGACTGGTTTTGAAACAAGATGGCCATCAACATGCTTTCCTAAACGGTGTTAGCATTCTTTCTTTTGCTTCCATCCTTCAATCCTTCCTCTCCCAAGCATTTGTTGAGCACCAGTGTGTCAGACAAGTAGCACTCCAGATGCTGATGAATCGATGATAAATAAACTCTTGGACTCTATGAAGCTAAGGCTATTGATTTAAAGTCTTTCCTCCCCACCTGTTCTAAAACTCATTTAAGAGAAAAGACGCTATTGGAATTTCCAGAAAAAGAAAGTCAGCCCGGACATCTTTTACTGAGCTAGAGGAATGTCACCAATCTTCTGCCATTGTATTACATCTTCGGGGACTCTGGCTATGCCAACATTCTTCTTTTCTCCAAGAACTGGATCTGGGGAAGGTACTCTTTTTCCTTAGTATCTATAGTCTCAGATAGGAGTATTTGGATGGGCATCAATCAGACAAGACCCAAGGAAGCCAGAGAAACTTTCTAGAAAACTCAAGTGACTACTTTCATCTCATGCAGCTGCCTGAGTCCCCAGCTCCAGCAGGAACCACAAATGCACAGGAAATTGGGAAAGTCAGACAAAGTCAAACCATTACATGAGACATGGTCAGCAGGGAAACAGTTAAGAATGAACTCAGATTGATTTAAGGTTATACGAGCGAATGGTGCAATGGTTTAGTTAATAAGAAGCTGGGCAAAAGAATGAAATGACAAAGTGTTTTCAGGGCTACCAGGGGGCAGATGGCTAGACAAAGAGACCTATCATAAAAATAAATAAATCCCTGTGGAAATCAGGGGTACACATAGCATGATGGAAGGATTTGTTTGTACGTCATCTGCCCATATGTACATCAGAACACATACATTTGCCAATCCATTTACCAAATAACTTGCTGAATACCACTGCTCCCAGTGATAGCACTGGGAAAACGGAAGCAATTGGGAATGCATGCCTTTATGGAGCTTAAAACTCATCAGCATGCCGGAAGTTTGTTGAAAAGTTAGCATAGTCCCAAACTGTATTCCACCTAAAAAGACAGGGCTGAAACTCTGATGGCTTTGACCAGCTTCTATGGACTACCAAAGATGAGTATAATGAGCTGTCACCCATTCCTTCATCCTTTTTCCTGGTCTGTAAGCATCCACATTTTAGGTTCACGACAGCACGTTACCCTTGACTGTCTGCACTTGCCTGTGAACTTCTTTTTTGTTTGTTTGTTTGGGTTTTTTGTTTTTGTTTGTTTTTTGGTTTTGTGAGACAGGGTTTCTCTTGTAGCTTTGAAGCCTGTCCTGGAACTAGCTCTTGTAGACCAGACTGGCCTCAAACTCAGAGATCTGCTTCTCTCTGCCTCCCGAGTGCTGGAATTAAAGGCGTATTCCACACTGCCCAGCTGAATGAGATTCTTGAATTGCTGATTTCCTCACTGTTTGAACATTGATGAATCCAGTTCATAGCCATAGATTTCCCAACTCAACATTTACTCAATGTTCACTGCCTGATTCCCATAAATTCATAAGACCCTCACACTGAAATCCCTGACCTCACACTGGGGAACTGGGCTCCCCTGCTAGGCTGTGGTAGCCTATTTAGAGCTCCTAGAGAGTAGTCAATGGACAAAGTGACCAAACCCAAATCTGAGATGGGTTGAACACCTAGAGATCATGTCAAGGAACAGTATAGTCCAGAAGTGTGAGCAGGAAACCTGCTCTTTCTAAAAGACTCAGAGTGAGCAAGGCAGTGGCGCACGCCTTTAATCCCAGCACTTTGGAGTCAGAGGCAGGCAGATCTCTGAGTTCAAGGCCAGCCTGGTCTACAGAGTGAGTTCTGAGACAGTGGGGCTACACAGAGAAACCCTGTCTCAACACACAAACATCAGACTCAGAGAGAAACCAGGCTGGATTTTGGTTTAGAGATAGTTTTCTGATGAGAGTAAGGGGCTCTTTGTAAATACACATGGAGAAAAGATCATTTAATTCAGCTAACTAGGAATAGAATAGATAACTACTCAGAATAGCTAAGAGGAAGGTTTATTATTATGTATTAGTTAGCTTTCTGTTGCTATGACAAATCCCAAGGAAATCATTTAGAGGAGGAATGACTGGCATTGGCTCTTGATCTCAGAGAGTCCAGTCTGTGGCCACTGGACTCCAGTGTTTCTGGGCCTGTCTGGAAGCATCCCATCACAGCAGGGAACACATGTAGAGTAGAGCTACTCCCCTCATGGTAGTCATGGGAAGCAGAAGGACAAAGAGAAGTGGTCAGAATCCTAACACATGCTTAAGGGCATGCTGCTGATAACCAGCTTCTTCCAGTTAGACCCCCACCTAAAAGCTTCAATAGCTCTGAGACCCAGCCTTCAACACATGAGCCTCTGGGGTACATTTCAAATCCAAACTATAATATCCCCAGTGCTGTGCAGAATGAGGTGAATGACTGGTCTTCTGGCCTGTTGGGGAGGAATACCCCATGGATTAGACATGTGGTATGATTTCCTTCGCTCCCACATTTTTGTTTGCCTTTGATCACACACCGTGACCTAGATAGCATTGACGAGAAACTGGTAAATGAGACACAAGCCATTTCCTTTTGGGTCTCACAATTACAAGCTTATGAACAACAAATCAAAACACCAGGGATTCCTTGGGACCTCAGAGCAGGGTAAAATCCAGTGTTTTCCAGGAAACTAAGGGAAAACACTACTGATGAAAACAAATTCAGAGAACAGGAGTCTTTCCAAGTAGGGAGTGAGCGGGTGAGAGGGCACTTGGCTCTTCTTAGTGGAAAAAAGTCTCAGGCTAGTCTGCCATGAATGTTTCAATCTTGTTGGCAAATATCACTCTCATTGTTACCCAGGGAATTCCCTCCAGCTAGAATTGCAGGTATGGGCCACTGTGCTTGGCTTTGTGTTGGCATTTTTTTTTTTTAAAGAAGTAGAGAGCCCAGTAGGCACTGGCTTTCTCTGTGGTTCATGTAGTTTCCGTGGAGTCAGAGAACACCCAGAGAGCAAGAACCTGCAGGGAGGGTTGTTATAGGATGAATAGTGCAGTTCCAAAATTTGTCTATTGGAGTCTTCCTGAATGTACCTGTTCTTGGAACCAAGCCTTCACAGAGATGGCCAACCTAAAATGACACTATTAAGCTAGGTCCTAACACAATAGGATAGCAGGGCTGGTCTTTTTATTACTTATTTATTCCCCTATTATATGAGGACTGCACCCAGGGCTTCATGCTGGGCAAGCTCTCTACTACTGATCTTTATCCCCAGCCCTATTTTCACTTTATCTTTTGTGATCAGGTCTCACTAAGTTGCATATCTGTCTCAAATACTTCAAAGTGATGTCTTTTTTTTTTTTTTTTTGACAGGGTCTCACTATGCAGCTACAGCTGGCCTGGAACTCACCATGTAGACCAGGCTGGTATGGAACTCACTATATAGACCAGGTTGTTCTGAAATTCACCAAAATCCACCTGCTCTGCATCCCAAGTTCTAGGATCAAAGGTGTGAACCCCCATGCCTGGCTAGTTTTGTATGTCAATGTTACCTTTATATTATCTTATTTTGTTTTATTAGTTGATGTGTATGAGTGCTTTGTCTGCATTTATGTCTGTACCACACGCATTCCTGGTGCTCACAGAGGCCAGAAGAGGGTGTTGGAATTCCTGCAACTGGAATTACAATTTTCTGTTGTCACATTGAGAATCAAACCTGGGTCCTCTGCAAGAGCTCTTAGCTGCTGAGCCATCTTCCCCAAGCCCCCTTTATTTCTTTTAATCACACAGACTTCTTAAGCTTTCCCCTTATGACTGATTTTTACCCAACCCCAAGCATATACGTTTATGAAGCAGTTATATGATCAAACATTTACTGCCATCATAAACTGTTTAAAACAATTTGCTTTTTGTATAGTCTTACCATTTATTAAAGGCAAAAAGCAAGTCTGCATACTGGTGAGACAGATATACCCACTTGTCTTACACAAAGCATCAAATCTTGTCTGCACATCTGATTCCGCAGGGCTCGAACATACCCACTCTTGTCCAGGGCTGGGGGGCCTTATTCTGGTCTCATCATGGTCAAGGCTGAGAATGTCATTTGGTGGGGGACAATTCTGAATTCTGTCAATCATGTTTTAAATAAATGCTGATTGGCCAGACAGGGAGTATAGGCGGGAAAACCAGACAGGAAGTAGAGGGGAGAACAGGAGAATTTGGGAAGCAGGAAGCTCCCTTGGCATTCCTGCACAGACCACCAAGGAGGCAACATGTAAGCTGTCCGGCTGAGAAAAGGTACCGGCCATGTGGCTAACATAGATGAGAACAATGGGTTAATATAGGTTATAAGAGCTAGTAAGAAGCCTAAGCTAATAGGCCAATCAGTTTATAACCTAATGTAGACTCTCTGTGTGATTTTCTTTGGGGCTAGCCGGCTGTAGGGTACCACGTGGAACAGAAACCCCAACAAGCAGGACCCTCATGTTACAGTCATTTTGCATAAATGCACAGTGCAAAATAGCATAACATACTTACGACAAAGTGCAAATATTGTGTGTTCAAAACCAAAGCTGGAGTAGTCGCCCAAAGCCACACAGGCAAGCCTGCCAGAAAATATGTGGGGTTCCTTACACATTTGATTTCACATAAACCTTTCATTGTTATGCCCTCAGAAACCTTCAGCTGTTGCCAAATGACCCACAATTTACTTACAAGATATATGGGGTCATGACTCTAGTTTAAGCTGGGATTTAAGGGGTTGGAGATTTAGCTCAATGGGTCCTTAGCTCTGGAAGCTAGGATTCAGATTCTTGTGTGATTCCCTAAATGAGTTTAGATTCAGAGTGTAACTGATGGCAGAATTGCTGAACTGGCAACTCAACTCTTGATGAGAGGTTTAGATAAGGGTCTGACAGATGAAGAGACAGATCACAGGGGCTGGTGTCTTGCTTGACTCTAAAAGGAAGATTACTAAGCCGTATATGTAGAACAAGGTGACTTGTTTCTAATGAAGAGAATGTAGTAGAAATTATAGAGTTTGATTATAATGACATCAGGGGTTCTATCTTTCTTTCTCTCTCTTTGATCACATGATTTGGGTAAAACTAGATTTTTCCCAAAGCCTGAGTTGAGGCCCCTATGGTTAATACCTAAGGCCTTGTGTCAACAGCCATGTAGGCAAAAGTTAGAACCACCTAGGTATTTCCAAAACCTTGACACACAGAAACTGTCAGATAAAATTATTTGCTGTTTTAAGTCACTGTTTGGGAAAATTAGTTACACAGGGAAAGATGTTGGGGTGCAGATCTTCTAATGGTGTCCATTTCATCATGCAATACTTTTTAAAACACCATTTTCCAATATTTGTTTATGAATACTTCCCACTATGATATACATAGACTGTTAAAGGAACATGTCCTGAAGGTTCAAAACTGAATAAAATAAATACAGCTCACTAAGGACATTTTAAAGCAAAGTCAGATTTCTGTATCTCTGTAAGTTCAAAAGAACAACTTCAGACACAGTTCGGTGCCACTGCCATAATCCATTAACACCAAGGTGCCAACAGTCAAGTTTATCCCCATGTAAAATGGAAATGCCAATATAATGTATGTAACTAAAATTCCTTCCCTTGGAAAGATGTAAACAAGGTCTGCCCTTCCTCCCAAGGTCCCAATGACAAACCGAGATAGGATTTTGCCAAAGTTTGCTCTGGGGAACCAACAAATTCATAGGCTTACTTACAGAGCATGAGTGAGGGGTTCCTCACAGGGGTGTCAGTTCTCCTCCCATAGAGGCCACACCTGGGAAGTTCTTGCCCGTCAGGGTTGAGGGATTCCCTGAAGCTGCAAAGATGAAGCCTCTCCCCTTGGTCTTCCCAGGCCACCTCCTCTAGTCACTAGGATTGGGGGCACAGGGATGGGGGACCCATAAGTGCTGACTTGCTTTGGAGGAACCAAATTTTAAAAGAAATTTAAAAAAAAAAAAAACAGGCAAAAGAGTGAGAGACAGAGACACTCCCACTGTTAGGAGTCCTGATGGAGAATCTTTGCCTAACCAATTATCTGTAAGAGGTGGAACCAAGTTAGGGTGTGGCTTTCTGGGACCTGGAGAAAAATGGTGCACAGCCCAGGTGCCCTTTCTCTCTGTGGTTTCCTGGCAGCACAGCTGATCTTGGACTTTTCATTCCTGTTTTGTGAGTTCTTCCCGTATAATAAATAAAAATATAATTGTTTTATCTTTTAGCTAGCCTGGTTATTTCCCGAATCGAGCTAACTTCTACAGGTGGCGCAGAATTATGGGCTCAGATCCCCAGTGGCTGTAGCCAGTTGCCGTCAGGATCAATGCCGTTCATTATAGAATTCCCACGCAGCAGCCCTGAGTAGCCATTAGCTGCAGTTCTTCATATTTTCTCATTAAATGTCTCAGAGCACCTTGACCACCTGCCACTGCGTAGCTGGCTTCTGGGTCCAGTTTTTCCAGCACTTGCACAAGCTCAGGCGGGATGCTGGCTTCCCTGGGTGTCTCTGTTTGGCATTGCTTTCTTGCTCTCTTTGTGCTCATGTAGCTGCTGACCAGTCAGGGACCTCCATGGAGCACACAGTCTGTGATTTACACTGAATAATCGTTTTTAATTTGCGCATATCTTTCAGTATTTAATGCTAAAATCAGATTCAAGCTGGCCATGCTGCTACAAGTGTACCTGACACCTACTGGCAGGTAATGGTTATTGCACCTACTCCAGCTCAAACTCAACCACAGGTGAGATTTATAATTTAAAATATAAATTATAAATTTATTTAAATTTATAATTTAAAAGGGCAAGATGACAGACAATTTAACAATCCAAGAATTCAATAGCTTTTTAAACTTATACCATGTATGATGTTATGCAAGGTTTATATGATTTTCCTCCTACATCCCTCTATTTGAGTCTGGGGATTAGCTTTGTCCTTCATATTTTCTCCTTAAAAACATGGTTTGATAACAGGGCCAAGAATTAGGCACTTTTAGAAATGATGCAGTCTTTACAGACTGATAATGACCCAGAATAACATTCCTGCAGCCCCCAAAACTTATGTTTCTGGGGCAGATATTAGAAGATATTATAGACAAAAGTCACCAGCTATTCAGGCTGTACAAGAACACAAAGCAATTGGCAAACCTTCAGTGGTACTAATATCCCTGCCTTTAAAATAGTTAACTGAGAAACCAATATGGGTTAAATAGTGACCTCTAACAGAAGAAAAGCTGTAGGTATTAGAACAGCTGGTATAAGAGCAACTGGATGCTCACCATATTGAAGATTCTACTAGCCCTTGGAATTCTCCGGTATTTGTTGTGAATGGTGACAGATCTTAGAGCTATCAATAAGGTTATTCAACTTATGGGCCCTCTACAATCTGGAATTCCTCTGCCTTCTCTGTTACCAAAGGGATAGCCTCTCATAGTTATTGGTTTAAAGGATTGTTTCTTCACTATACTTTTACAAGAAAAGAATAGAAAACAATTTGCCTTCACAATACTTACTTATAATAATTATCAGCCTACTAGGAGCTATCAATGGACTGTCCTCCCACAGAGAATGCTCAATAGCCCCACCCTGTACCAATACTTTGTCAGTCATGTATTTTTGGAAATAATACATAAGCAATTTCCTAAATCTATAATCTACCATTACATGGATGACATTTTGTTATCTGATTCAAATGCAGATACTTTAGAAAAAATATTTGAAGAAGTTAAGAGAGTTTTATCTAAATGGGGATTACAAATTGTTCCTAAAAAGATTCAAAGAGGAGATTCTGTTAATTACCTAAGTTATAGAATAGGTTTACAGAAAATTAGAACACAAAAAGCACAAATTAGGAGAGACTGGTTGTGGACTCTTAATGACTTTCAAAGATTGTTAGGAGACATTTCCAGTCTATGACCAGCTGTTGAGATTACACCTGATCTAATAATTCATTTAAACAAAACCTTAGATGGTGACAAAGACTTAAATAGTCCCAGAGAATTAACAGCTGAAGCAAAAAAGAAATTGATAATTATTAAGGAGAAATTACAGGAGGCACATGTGGATAGGGTGAATCTAAATCTTAATTGTATTCTAGTCATATTGTCCAAAATTCTACAGGAATTTTAATGCAGAAGGATGATATTATCTTAGAATGGATTTCTTTACCACATAAACCAAGTAAAAAATTTAAAACATGTGGAAAAATCTCTGAATTAATTATAAAAGGTAAATTGAGACTTCATTGATTAGCAGGTATAGACCCAACAGAGATTATAATGCCTTTTACTGTTGATGAAATAAAAAAGTTATGGGAAGACAATGAACTCTGGCAAAGAGCTTGTGCTAATGTTTTGGGAAAAATTAATAGCAATTATTCTAAAAGTGATAGACTTAACCTTATAAAGAAAACTTCTTGGATTCTTCCCTGAATTGTATGTGATGTACCAATAACTGGAGCCTGGACATTTTATACTGATACAAATAAATCAGGGAAGGCAGGTTACAAATCAGAAGAATTAAGTAAGGTGGAACAAAGCCCTTATAATTCTGTCCAAAAGGCAGTATTATATGCTATTCTCATGGTGCTAAGGGATTTTAATGAACCTCTCATACAGTTACTGTTTTGCGATATGCAGAAAGAATTGTCTTGCATATTGAAACCACTGAATTTATACCAGATGATACAAAGTTGACTT
>JAQHUG010000001.1:17859649-17889962 GCA_028555095.1 Dicrostonyx torquatus | reverse complement strand
TCATGTTAGGAGCCATCTGGTATGGGACAGAAGGGAGACTTTAGGAAAAATTTTACTTTCTCCATGCCTATTTTGTCTATATTATATTCTTCATTAAATGTATGTCTATATGAATAATGTTTAAGTTTCCCACAATGAACAATGGTGTTTCCTACAGATCCTTTTCCTGCAGTAATCTTTGAAGTTTCCAGGAAGAAGATGGGGCCCCACAGCAACAACTCCACCTGGTTGAGATGACATCACGATGCTAATAGCATTACTACAAGACTGGTTTTTGGGTACCAGCTGCTGAAATGGTGCACCTTCTCATGACATTCTGGCCAGAACTCCAAATAAGAACTTTGGAAAAAGCCCTATCAACTGCTTGAAATTATTTGCAACTATACTAAACAGTAATTTTGAAACTTAACCATCACCTTACTTTTACAGGATCCCATAAAAAGAATATTGCTTTTACCACCATGATACCTGGAAGCAATTCTAGAAGATGACGTCCCCTCTCCCAACAAAGTTTATCCTCAGGATTGGGAACACATTTAGGGGTTGTTGATTATTACTTGTATAGGTAGAGGGTTGGGGTGGAAACTGTGTGGGCTCAAAAAAATCTAATGGGATAATAGATAATTTAGTGTGAACTTATTAACACTAATAATAATAGTGGGTAACAGAGTGAATACTTGTGAACTACTATTTATGGATAATTTACATTGGTATAGTTTTTTGTATATTGATAAAAGTTCAAAATATGTTTGTTATTTCTGTTTACAATATTTGTACTGTACACCTATACAAAGTTATTCTGTCAGATTGTATACATGCATGTTTCCACCTATGTCTAGGACATTTTGTATACTGATACAATTTTTAGGAAATATTTTCATATTGCATTATATATTATTCTTACCTCTGATCAAGATATTTATACATTGTTTACATTTTGAGGTCATTGTCCTTATTTGCTGCACATTTGTTTACAGATTATTTAATATTCTGATATGAAGTCTTAGTCTTTAAATTATACAGGTATTAAATATTATAGGTCAATGGTTGTTCATGTTTTTTTATACATATAGTAATATTAATTAGGTTCTTTAGATACATGGAGATTGTATTCTGCCTAGATAGGTAATCTTCAATCACTTCAAGGATCTGTAGAACATGGTATTTAAATAACTTAGGGTTCTGTTGACATGAGACACGATTGCTCCTGACAGCACCAATTTATCCCCGAGAGAATGTTGAGCACCAAAGACACTCCACTAGGAGTTTGTTTTCTTCTTGGCACAATTGGCCTTTGGGCAAGGAACTGCCCATGCCTCAAACACTGACAAAGTACATGGTATCTGGACTGGATAAACAGGACACAAGGAAAAGGCCTGCCAAACCTTGCCAAGACAGGGTAAGACAGTTCTGAAAATTTTCCTGCCTCTGAAAATGGTTTGTCACTTACACTAGGCCTTATAGCCAAAGTTGGTTGCTTCAACATTGCAAATGAGACTTTGGGTGATTGCTCAGGTAGCCAATTGTCTCCATCATATACTGCTCACTTTGGAAGCTGCTTGATTTTACTTGCTGCCTACTCAAGTAATATCATCTCCCTTCTCAGGCCTTCATTGGGGTTGATGATTAGATAGTTGTAGTTACTATCCTCTTATGGTTTAGCCAAGCCTATTTCCGATGCAAGACTTACACTCTTTAGAATAAAATGTCTATTAAAACATTTATCATGTGTTCCTTGCTTAATATTGTTTATGTTGGTTATAATTTTATACTTGATGTCTGTTCCTGTTGTATATTGGTTTGTATTGGGTTTGGATGGCTCTTATTTAGACAAAAGGGGGAGGTGATGGGGAACTTTGCCAAACCAATTATCTTTAAGAGGTGGGACCAAGTTAGGGTGTGGCTTTCTGGGACCTGGAGAAAACATGTGTGGCGCCGGTACCCACTCTCTGTGTGGTTCCCTTGCAGCTCAACTGAGCTTGAACTTCTTGTTCTGTTTCGTGAGTTTTCCCCTTATAATAAATAAAAATATAATTGTTTTATCTTTTAGCTAGCTTGGTTATTTACCAAGTAGAGCTAACTTCTACAGAGTCCCACAAACACCCCAGGCTAAATAACCACAGTTTGTTTGAAGAGGACCTAGATCAGACCCATGCAGACACTATGATTGTCCCTTTAGACTCTGAGTCCCTGTGAGCCCTGCTTAATTGATTCTATAGGCCATGTGTTCCTGGTCTCCTTGATCCCTCTGACTCCTACAATTCTTTCTCCCCCTCTTTAGCAGGGTTCCCCGAGCTCAGTTTCTTCCTAATGTTTGGCTGTAAGTCTCTGCAGCTGCTCCCATCAGCTGCTGGAAGAAGCCTCTCTGATTGGGATTATGATATACACATGATCGATCTATGAGTATATAATCATGATATACTCATGATCGATCTATGAGTATATCAGAATATCATTAGGAATTGTTTCATTGACTTTTTTCATCAATCATGCTTGTTTCTACTCTAGGTCTCTGAACCACCCAGCTTCCGTTTCCTGAACACCCAGGCAGTGTCTGACATGGTCTCCCTCTCCTTGCTTGGGTTTCAAGTCAGACCAGTCTTTGTTTGGCCATTCTCACAAGCTCTGAGCCATCATTGCCCAGCACATCCTGCAGGCAGGACAGATGTGGGTTGAAGGTTTTGTGGCTAGGCTGGTGTCCCAGTCCTACCTGGTTACAGAAGATGGTCGGTTCAGGCTCCATATTCTCCATTACTGGAAGTCCTCTTTCTGAGTCACCCTCCTAGGTTCCCGGAAGTTTCCACTGCACTGTTCCACATCACCCATGCCCTAAATGCCCCCCTATTCTAGTCATCTCTCCTAGTATTTTTCCTCAGACTCTCAATCCCCCACCTAACCCCTCCTGTTCCCACCCCCACCTGGCCCAAGTCAACAGGCAAAATCTGTTCTATTTCCCCTTCCCAGAGGCTGCTTCATCCAGCTTTTCTAAAGGGAAGTGAAGGAATAGAGGATCTGAGGTTAGGGGAGATGAGGGTGGGAATGAGAAGTGTGGAGGGAGGGGAAGAGTCAGTCCCCGAGTATTGTATGAGAGAAGAATAAACAAAAAGAAAAGGGGGGGCAGTGCGGGGGAGGGGGACACAAAACAAACTATTCTGGGGGCCCAAACAGGTTGGAGTTTGAGAAAATGACACTGAGTGGAGAGTCTTAGCAGGGAGACCAACGACCTCCAGAATCCAGGTGTTTACCGGTATGAGCTGATCGGGCAGGGCCACTGGAAAATTATCCCCCACTGGAAAACATTGTCAGGAGCTGCGGATAATCCCCCATTCTCCACTGGAAAACGTGCTCAGGAGTCGTGGATAATCCCCCACCCCCCACTGGAAAACATGGTCAGGAGCTGCGGATAATCCCCCATTCTCCACTGGAAAACGTGGTCAGGAGTCGTGGATAATCCCCTATCCCCCACTGGAAAATATGGTCAGGAGCCACGGATAATCAATCCCCTATCGGCACTGTTCACACTTGTTCCTACAGCCTGCAGACACAGAGGAAGCTGCAAGAGAACTGTGGAATTTACAGGTGACAGCCTACGGAATCTGCCTGGAGGTTCGAGATTGTCATATCTTTCAGGAGGGAGCCTGGATGGATAAGGAGAGGCAGGAACCGTGCAGGCGTCCACAGGTGTGTTTACTAGAGACGCCTGGAGACCAGTAGGGAATATGGTACCTGCCCGAGCCCTTGGTAAAACTGTGTTAGGCCATCCTAACAAAGCCTGGCTTTCTGTGACTCACGGCCGTCCCCGGAGGCCGACACCCCACGCACGTCCCCAGAGGAACCTCCCCTCTGCATAGTTCTACGTTACGCTTTCCGCCAAAGGCGGTCCTAGGAACGGCGGAGTTGGAGCACGCGAAGCTTTCTGGGAAATTCAGCCCTTGTTAAGAGGCTTCTGGGAGTTGTAGTTCCTATAGTTTCCTGTACACAGGCATATTTCCGTTTTTCAGATTGAGGCTTCTATTGCTCCAGGATAATGGAAAGAGGCATGGGTTCCTGGAGGCATCCAACCTGGTGGATTCATAGCAGAAAATGTACTTCTGATATATTTAATATAATACTACATATATGTCTTTTAATGGACATATAATGTGCTACTGTGTGCTGTTTGGCTGTATCATGCCTAACTCATGTTCCCACCTATGTATTTTAAAAAATGTCTTCATATACGAATTTCAAGAAGTCGGATATACAACATGATGGAGAAATGTCTGAATTTTTTTTTGTCTGTTAGATTTGTTTTCAAATACAAACACATGTAATTATTTGTATGTCAAAAGTTGTCAAAACTCGTTAGATAAAAACAACCTGGAGAAAAAAACCTTAAAACTTTTTACGGGTTGATAAATTTAATGGTTATATAATGCTTACATTTATTAGTGACATCTATAATTGTACTATAGATATTAATTTATATAAATAATTAGAAAATGCCTGTCATTGAAGCATAATATCAGACTTCTTAACTCCAAACATCTAATTGTATTAGCTTTCCTTGTCCTAGGCCAAAATTTTAAAAAGGAAAATCAGATAATTTAAAGGTTTCTGATGGCATATATATAATTTTTTACATTGGACATACCATTTTATAGCAATCCGTGGATTATTTCTTAAAATCTATGTGAGTTATGGAAGTTTTATATAGTTACAAGTGGCTTTTAAAAATAAATCTTATCGGATTAATATGTAATTAGGTTAGCTCTAGTTTAAATGTTATTTGTATGATTTCCTATATGCTATATTCATTGTGGGTGCCTGCATGAATGTATGTGCACTGAGTGTGTAGGAGCATTGGGAAGCCAGAAGAGGATGTCACATACCTGGGACGGGAATTGTGAACTACATCCTGGCCATGGCCACTCATTTTTGGCTCCAGGACAAACTATCTCTTACTCCCTTGGAAGTGAGAACCATGTTCTGCGGTGACAGGCTGGAGTCACACAAAATTGTTAACGCTAATCTTTTTTATACATGCATGCTCCCACTGTGAGCCTCATTTCTGGGCAGTAGCATGACTCAAGCACTTTGCATTCTATGCAGACCCCCCTCTTTATAAGAGGGGAGTAAACATGGATCACATGGAAAGTCCCACTGTTAGGCTGTAGACAGTGGAAATGACCAGACCATTTTGTCCTGCCAATCAACTTTCTGTAAAATTCTATCTCTAAAATCTTCCTCTCGTTGGTTGTGTTTTATATTTTCCTTGAAATTCTTTATAGCTCTTATCTGTTGGTTTTCTACTGCTAAAGAAGAGGAAGGAGGAGGAAAGGAAAAAGGAAGAGAAGCAGCAGAAGCAAAAACCTCACCACTTTCAGTTACAAAATTAGCACATTTAACAGACAGCACAGAAGGCTGATCTTAAAGCTGATCTTTAAAGAGATAGATAAGGAAACGCTTCCAGCCTACAAAGGGGCAAAAATGGACCTATAAGGACGAGCTCTTCCCGACGCACAAAGAACTGGGAATAGTGCCCAGGTTAACTCGGCCTGATCACCTTTCTCTCTAGACCTCCCAGCTGTTTAAATTTGGCTAGCAAAAGGAGCTTTTGACACTGGCTCCCCTACCTGTCACGCCCCCACAAGTGGGCTCTGACCAATCTGGAAAAAAAAAAAAAAGCAGTTTCCTGGTGACAGGGGCAACCAAAGCCAAACTCCAGGATGGTTTATCAGATTGTTTACAGAGAAAATTGTTCTGAGATAAAGGGGGGAATTGTCATAGTCAAAATGGAATTATTTAAACCGATCCTTCCCAAATTAACAGAATCAATTCCTTTCCTGTTGCAGTTATAAAACGCCATGGCCAAAGCAACCAGGAAGAGAGAGTTTATTGCAGTTTATGGTTCCAGGGGGATCAGACTCCATGGCGGTGAAAGGAGGCCTGGTAATGAGAAGCAGGCATGACAGCAGGAGCAGAGAGTTGGGGGCTCCCTTCTGGAACCCCAAGCAGGAAGCAGAGAGCAGTGAACTCAGTGGTAGGAGAATTTTAACTCTCAAAACTGGCCCTCAGCGACACACTTCCTCCAGCTCCTAAACCTCCCCAAACGACTTCAACTGGGGAGCACATGTTCAAATGCCTGACACTGGGGGACATTTCTCATTCAAACCGCCACAGTAAGTAGAGACAAAATGCAATAGGAGTAAAGATATTCTAAAGAAAGACATGGGCACTCCTCCCGTGGCTGCTGGGTTCCTGACCGGGCGACAGGGCACTGCTGTGCTGGGGAAGGAAAAGGCTGACACCTGCTGTCAGCCGGAGAGAGAGAGGTAGGTAGGAATGCAGTCTCAGAGTCTAGGCTGGTTTGCAGCGACTTCCCTGCAGCGGTGCTCTCCACCAGACAAACGCGGACAGCCATCCTGCTGGGACCCGGCAGCCAAGACTTCTCACCCGGGAGTGAGTTGACACCGAAGGGTACTGATGTTAGAGGACTGGGGCCACATCCATCCCCACCCTCTTCTCGGCCTCCTGCCTGTGAGTCAGAAAGCCTGACCGCAGGCTCTCGGTAAACTTCCCCTTGTTCTCAAAAGGTGAAAGGAAAGACTCCCTTCTTTGCCAAGTGGGCTGCGACTTCCTTCAGAGATCCCACTATCTTGTCTGTCTCTAGTGCTAGGGCCTGACTTCTCCTTCAGAACCCCTACCACACTACTGCCCTCTGTCTGTCCATGGCATTAACAGCTTTTCTAATAAACTCCTTAGTTGTCCTAGGTAGAGTTTCTATTGCTGTGGTGAAACACGGTGATCAAAGCAAGTCGGGGAGGAAAGAGATTATTTGACTTCCACTTACTGCTCATCACTGAAGGAAATCAGGACGGGAGCTCAAACAGGGCAGGAGCCTGGAGGCAGGAGCCGATGAGGAGGGCATGGAAAGGTGCTGCTTACTAGCTTTCTCAGCCTGCTTTCTTCTAGAACCCAGGACCACCAGCCCAGGGATGGCACCACCCACAATAAGCTGGGCCCTCCTGCATTGATCACTAATTGAGAAAATGCCTTACAGCTGGATCTCATGGAGGTCGTTCCTTAACTGAGGTTCCTCCCTCTCTGCTGACTCTAGCTTGTGGCAAGCTGACACACAAAACCAGTCAGCACACAGTTCATCACTGAAAAAAGTCAGGACAGGAACTCAAACTGCACAGGAACCTGGAGGCAGGAGCTGATGCAGAGGCCAAGGAGGTGTGCTATGTTTTCTTACTCATCATGAATTGCTTAGACAGCTGCCTTATAGAACCCAGGACCAACAGCCTAGGGATAATACTACCCACAATGGACTGGGCCCTCCCCCATCAATTGCTAATTAAGAAAACTCCCTATTGTAATGGATTCCTGTCCCTTTAAGAGCAAGCCACGCCTACTCCTCGTCTGCCTGTAAGCCTGCATTCTCAAGTTTCATTCTCTCTCTGTCCTCACCTCTCTTGGAAGTGGCAGGGGGCGCTCCCCCCACTCCCCCGTTCCCTCTCTCCCTCCCCTTCTTTCTTTCTTTTCCTTCTTCTCTTCTGCTTCTTCCCCTCCATAATCCATCTTAATAAATGCTTAACTTTAATATCTGTCTGGTCTCATGCTCCCGCCACCGCCATTCGCCACCATGGCCTCCCACACAAGCTGGGACCCGCTGCCATTGGAGACCTGACCATGCTGTCTCAACTTTGGGTCCCGCTGCTGGGGACCCCATAACCAAGAACCACAACACCTACAGCTGGATTTTATGGAGGCATTTTTTGAATTGAGGTTCCCTCTTTTTAGATGGCTATGCCTTGTGTCACGTTCACATAAAATTAGCCAGTACATTAAGCCCAAGAAATCCATGCCCCCACCTCATCCAAACCTAATACTTAACTTCTAGAAGTATTCTACTAATGCTGATGTTGGGGTTCAGTGGGCACCCCAAAGTGGCTTTTGTGTTCTTGAACAGGGATCTGAACAGAGACACACAGAGACTGCAGCAGCAGAAGTTTATTAAAATACACTTCCAAAACTGGGCGGTGGTGGTGCCCGGCTTCAATCCCAGCACTTGGGAGGCAGAGGCAGGCAGATCTCTGTGAGTTGGAGGCCAGCCTGGTCTACAGAGCAAGTTCCTGTCCCACAGAGAAACCCTGTCTTGAAAAACCAAAAACAACAAAAGAAAACAAAAACAAACAAACAAAAAACCCACTTCCAAGGGAGGAAGCCGATCTGACCAGAGAAAGGAGGGTTCAGTAGTTCACCAACTCTCTGCTACACAAAGAATTGTGACTCTTGTGTCATAAAGCATGGGCTTGGGGGTTGATTGCACAACACAGGCTTTTCTGCATGCACTTTTGATGTCATCTAGGGGGTGAAGGAACATGTTCATTTTCTCTGTAGATTAAAGAATTAAAGGGCAGGGAGAAAGTTTTGCTGGAATGTTCTGGCACAACCACAATATGATAGCTAGGAAATCTGGTTCCCTCTCTGGGGTCTTAGTCTCATTAAAAGAAGTTAAGAATGGACTCAAACAGATGCCTGAGGGCAGTTTACTGGAAAAAAGAGAAACCCCAGGGCAGGCTGAACTCCTGCAGCTGCCTAGAGGAAGAGAAGACTGAAGGGAAAAGAAGTCGCACCTTTGAGATAAAGCCAGCGTGGAGGTCAGTCACACGCAGGCAGGCAGATGGTGCGGAGAGGAACACTCCAAAGTCCCAGAGAGTTTAAAAGGCTCCGACCAGCATCTAAAAGAAAAATAGAGAAGAAAAGGAAAAGTTAGACAGGCAGGCCGACCCAGGCAAGCCTGATGGTGGATGATAGGGACTGTGCTAGGAGTGGGGAATCCTGGGAAGCCGAAGTACTGTACTCAGGTGAACCCATCTTCCTAGGGATGGACTCCTAACTGGCTGTTGCGGAATAATCTTTCTGTGCAGTGTGAAGATGTTTCACTCTAATTGGTTTAATAAAAAGCGGAACAACCAACAGTTAGGCAGGATTTCCTGGCAGAGAGGATAGGATGGAAGCTGGGAAGAAGGCAGAGACGCCAGGAGATGCAGAGCAAGTAGGATGGGCACTGTGTAGATGAGGAAGTAATAAAGCCATGAGGCAGAAAGTAAATTAATAGAAATGAGTTAGTTTATGAGTTAGTTAGAAACAAGTCTAAGCTATCGGCCACGCTTTCATAATTAATGAAAGTTTCTATGTCATTACTGGGGAGTCAACGGTCCTGATGAAAGAGACAAACTGCAACCAGGTCCTTAACCTACCTTACTAGGTTAACTTCCTTCCTTCCTTTTTAATTAAACATTTTTTTCATACAGTGTATTTTGATCTTATTCTTTCTCCTCCCCCAAATCCTCTCCTTCCCTACCCACTCAATATCATGTTTCTTTCTATCTTAAAACACACACACAAAGGGAGAGAGAGAGAGAGAGCACTTTGTGTTGGTCAAGTACTCCTGAATGAGTGGTTGATATACCCAGTGCCACACCATTGGAGAAAACTGATGTTTTTCCTCTCGAAGCAGTTATCAACTGCAAATAGCTTCCTGGTTACAGGTGAGACTTTGTGCCACTTCCCTTTCTCTGTGCTGGGATTTGTCTGGCTTGAACTTGTAGAGGTCTCCTGCATGCTGCCACAGTCTCTGTCTCCTTAGAGTTGCCCACCACCTCTGGGTCTTATCATCTTTTAGCCTCTTTTTCCATGTAGATCCCTAATCCTTGAGGGGAGGAATATAATAAAGACATCTTGGTCAAGACCTTTGAGGAACTCTTAAGGGAGAGACAAGGGCATGCCTTCATCTAGTGGTGGTCTCCACCCATTACCGTAATACTGTTACATGTAATTCTTCCTACAGCTTCATACATGGCATATTGTTAATCCCTCTGTGAGAGGATAAGACCACTATGACAATTTTTGAGTCAAATTGAAGAAAGCTTTATTAACTACTGGCTGGGAAGGTGGACACTGGCCAGATCCCCACAGGGGTTTCCCAGAGAATGGCCGCAAAGTGATGTGAGTCCAGTGCTTATAAAGGGAAA
The DNA here is from genome assembly GCA_028555095.1 of Dicrostonyx torquatus. Lineage (NCBI taxonomy): Eukaryota > Metazoa > Chordata > Mammalia > Rodentia > Cricetidae > Dicrostonyx > Dicrostonyx torquatus. Next base: position 17,879,940 of record JAQHUG010000001.1, on the reverse strand, counting down.
CCCCATAAGGCTACATCCCACCTTCCTCCAATCCAGGCAAGCATGCATCTTGACGTACTTCCTGCCTAAGTCCCTCCCGCCTACGTGTGACCAGCACATCCTGTGCAGTTAGGGCAACCAACCTTTGTTTACAGAAGTGGAAACAGCTGGCTTGTTACATTATTGAGCAACAGCCACCAGCATTCCAGGAACTTATCTGACCTTGGGCAACGGGAGCTAACAGGTTAGAGGCATTTTTGTTTTATAGATCTCTTTAGCACAGTGATTTAAACTTAAAACATAACTTTAGCCCTCACAAAGTCTCATCAGAATCTTAGGTCTCACGGATATGAGTTTAATACGGTAAAACTATGATTCATAGGTCACCTTCAGACACTGGAGTGTTTCTGCACCAGGGCCAGTGGCTGGATTTAGCCTCAGCCAGGGAATTTCCAAGCTTTCTTTTTTGCCAGTGGATTTCTCCCCCACTATGGGAGTTCTGGATCCTTTGCACGAAGACTTTCCACTGCGCCTTATTCTCCTGCTTAGATTCCTTCATGAGAACGGTGGTTGGGGAACTGAAAGATGATAACCCATCTTCCATCAATGTCTCCTCGCTGTTGGGAGGCACAGTCTCTGCCCATGTGGTACTGCGACACTCTTGACTTTATCTGTTGGTTGTAGAGAAAGATCCAGATCCCATGTAGCAGAAGCTGGCTGGAATTCCTTTGTTGCAGTGAGTTCACTCTGGGATTGTTGTCTCCTACAGGACACAAGAACAGAATCTGCCCTTGAGCATTGGGCAGTTTCCCTTCCCCTTGTCTAGGGCTCAAGTCTTGTACCCCATCTTTTAACTTTTTAGTATCAAAATGAGATCCTTCAGAGTGTAAAACCATACTGATGGTTATATACTGACTCTGTGGTAAAAACACAACAGTTCCAAGAAGGAATCCATCGATGGGCTAGATGAAAAGAGTGTGAGTTGTAATCATGGGATATTTATTACAAAAACATGCCAAAAGATCAAATTGCCAGGTGGTGGTGGCACACGCCCTTAATCCCAGTGCTCGGGAGGCGCGGGAGGCGGAGGCAGGTGGATTGCTGTGCGTTCAAGGCCAGCCTGTCTCAAAAAACAAAAACAAACAAACAAATAATGATATAAAACAAAACATAAAGTAAGATTACAGCTACGGATAGATTTATAAATAGGATGTATGTTTGCATGTCGGCAAACTCTTTTGCCTGGTTTGAAGAGAACTGTTAAATCTCTTAACCATTTGCAAAAGGAAGTATTCTTGCTTTTAAGATGTTATTCAGACTGTGGAGATTCAGGAGGAACAGGCTTTGTTCTAGAAGAAAACTCTTTCAGTTCTTTCGGTCTGGATGGAGTAGGCCTCTGTCCATTCTGAGAAGGTATCCAGAAACATCACAAGCTATATCCTTCACAGGGCTCATGTACCAATGTTTTTTCAGATGTTATTGCTTGTAAATGGCCTGGAGAGCCAGATGTTCCACATCTGTCTAGAGAAGCTCAGCTGAGGACTCTGCACGTTATGTTTCATTGTTAGACCAAGTCAAACAAAAAATTAATAGTGAAAAGGCAGAAAAAGGAGTTTTTCAATACAGCCCCCTGGGAAGAAAAAAAGCCCAAGTGATCCCCAGGCCTGTCTTTGGCATCCCAACCCATCCCAACATGAGGTTTGGGTTTCAGTGGAGAGCAAGCTGTATCCATAGCTATGTAGTCCTGGTCAGGGTGTGGTTCCACCAGTAAGCATCATCTTTCCCGTGAGGTGGCCCGACAGGCTGGGAGAACTGTATGAAATCTTTCAGGTGACCAGTTCCTCCTCTGGCCGGCAACAGACTTCACCCTTCCCTTCTCTCATTATGAAACTCCCAGGGAAATTCCAGTGTCCTGGCACCCGTCACTTCAATAGTCTGATGGTCAATGAGAGGAACCCAAGGGATTTCTTCAGAATATCTTCATTCCTGCAGAACTGTTAGAGATTTCTCTTGACAGAGGGAGCAACAATTTTCTCGAACCCCACCGAGAGAAGCTCATTGCCAGTGCCTAGGTTTCCATGGCTATGGCAAGCGTTGCCCCTTCAGTGTTCTCTTCTGCCTTGGTGCCTTGGAGGGATTGGCTGAGTGTCTGAGGGAAATGTGTTATCCCTGGGACTTAAGGAGACTGTGTTTGTAATCACTTTCCCTGAACTCTTTAGACTGTCTCTATTTTGTCTCTGTTGTTGTAAACCTCACCTGCTAATTTTAAGTCAATCTGATACAGGTTAGAGAGATTCTGGAAGAGGGAACCTCAGTTGAGAAAATGCCCTCACCAGACTGGCCTGTGGGCAAGCCCATAGGGCACTTAAAAATTATTATTTATTGAAGATTGATGTGGGAGTGCCCAGTTCACCGTAGAGGATGCTAATCCTGGGCTGGTGGTCCTGGGTGCTGTAAGAAAGCAGACTGAACTAGGCACTGAGAACACACCAGTGAGCAGCATCCTTCCATGGCCTCTGCAGCAGCTATTGCCCTTAGGTTCCTGCCCTGCTTGAGTTCCTGTCCTGACTTCCCCCAGTTAGCTGTTAACTGGAAATATAAGCAAAATAAACCCTTCCCTCCCTCAAATTGTTTTTGGTCATGATGTTTTATCACAGCCATAGAAACTCTCAAGACACCCCAAAAGAAAATTGAAAAGTTAACTTACAGTGTGAGGTCCCACTGTGGCCTAATGAGTACCTAGAAAACTCTTGCCTTAGGATAATAACTCTTAATTATAGTAAATGGATATTCTTAGTTTCTTTATCTCTTTTTTACTGATGATTACTTTCTGTCTTACCTTTAAAAAGCATTTATTTCAGTCAGGCATGGCGGCACATGCCCTTAATCCCAGTACTCAGGAGGCAGAGGCAGGCAGATCTCTGTGAGTTTGAGGCCAGCCTGGTATACAGAGTGAGTTTCAGAACAGCCAGGGCTATGCAGAGAGACCCTGTCTCAAAAAACAAAACCAACGACAAAAAAAAATATTTCTTAATAAAATGAGTATGTTCTGATAAAAACACAGGAATTTGTATCTGAAATGTAGAGAAAGCATGTTAACAGTACCTAAGATATTTCTTTTTCTTCAACCGAAGGCAGAATAAACTCTGTCTAAACTTCATTTTGTGTTTGTCTCCTTTCATGTGTTTTACCTGCTTACACGTGAGTAAACATGCTAAAACACAGAGGTGAGCCTGTGTCCTGAGTCATTTGTAAGGTGCTAAGCAAGCTAAGCAGGAAACAGCTGTTTGGCCATAAAATGATGATGATGATGATGATGATGATGATGATGATGATGATAGTTATTATTGTTATTTTTACCTTTGGTACCAAACTGGCCAAGATAAAACCTTAAAAAACCCATCAAAAGAAGAAGGCACAGCAGACAGCAATAGTTCTACACTCTAACAATAACAACATAGTTGCAAATTTAAAATCTTCCAACTTACACACACACATACACACACACACACACCTTAAGTTTATAATAGAAATGCCAAGAACGGTCAGTTTAGCATGCAATACATTTTTTTTTTTAAATGAAGTAGCTGCAGATTTTGTGGCTCGGTGGTTTTTAGGGAGTCGACAGGGGTAGATCTCCTGCTATCTCAAACACAAAATGATACCTAAAAAATGTCACGAATACATCAAAATCATCATGAGTACACATGACACAACTACATTAAACCTGGTGCACTCAGTTAGAACAAAGTAGAAAGAAGATGCGAGAGGGGGCTTAGTGAGAGCAAAGTACAGGACCAAGTGATGGCGCTTGTATACATTAAGGTCAGTGTTTTTCCCCATTTAAGAGAGTAACGAGGGAGGGCAATGGAAGTAACCTTAGTTTTCTAACGTCCTCTATAGCCTGTTGAGACACAGTAGGATGTATCCTTTCCTCTGGTAAATGCTTCCATGTTACCATAATTAACCGAGTTCTTAATACATTTTTTAAAAACTCCCTGCAACAAGGTTTTCTACCATCATCCGATGTCTGCGGGCCCTTTGCTGGGGTTGTTGAAATCCCAAACACTGGGTTTCTGAATTGGGCACCAGTCAGTAGTGTGTGTGTGTGTGTGTGTGTGTGTGTGTGTGTGTGTGTGTGTGCGCGCGCACACCAAAGGCATTCCTTTGTCACTCTCCATCTTATTTTTTGAGATAGGATGTCTTACTGAATGGAGCTTTCTGTTTTGCCTAGGACCCCGGTCCTGGGATTACAGGCATCCACCCCCACATTCAGCTTTTACATGACCGCTGGTGATCTGAACCAAGTTTTTAAGCTTACACAGCAAACTCTTTACCCACTAAACTATTTCCCCAACCCAGTAGATGGGATTTTGAGCAAATAGTTCATCTCACACCTTCTAACTTCCTTCCAGCCCCGCTGTTTCTCTTCATAGAGTAAGGACCATGTTTGTGTACTTCCATCCTTTGGCCCACCCTCCTAATACCCAGTCTATGTTGAGGACAGGGAATGCTGGAGTGAAATACGAGCCTCTTTCTTTAGGATCGAACTACTTTCAATTCTTGAGCAGGCATTGGCACTGCAGTGGAGAGTCCACGGGAGCTACCTAAGGGGGAGAGAAGAGAAGGGAAGCAGAGGGTCTCTGGGGTAGGAGGAAGGGGTTTCTCAGGCCCATGTGCGACTCCTCACGACCTGAGGGTTGGGGTGCGACCCCATTCCATTACACCATCATTCTTCCCTGGTGAGCCAAGAAGAGCCTACAGGATGGTTCAGAACACCGGTTTCAGTCCCCAGCTCTTCCATGTTTTATTGCCTCTCCAGCTGGAGTTTGAAACAGCGACTCGTGCTGACTTTCCAGGGACCCTGCCTAGTGATAACCTTCCCAGGACTGAGATATAAGTCCCTGCTTACAGGCATCTGAGGTTATTTAATCCTACTTCGATAGAACGAAGGCTCCCACGAAAGAGCCTTTAGAATGGCCCAAGTATCTAGGTTCAAAGAAGAGACTTACGTGAATGGCTCAGATCTTTTCCCAAATTGCCACCTAAGGTAAAAGTACAAATGTGCAGATTTTCCTTCAAGAGACACTGCCACAGGAGCATTTGAGATGGAAGAATTGGGCTCTTCTCCACACTTATCCCCCCAGTCTGGTCAGACTAGAAAGTTATTTTTCTTCCCCAACTTCTGTTTTCTAATGTTTTGTTTTAAAACAAACAGTAGGAACTAAGGCTCTGCATTTGTGGATGTTAAGTGCAGAAACTGACGAAATGGAGGGGATCAGGTAAAGGAAGACGTGGAGAACTGTGGTTTCTGCTAGAGGCACTAGTGTGTCTGCAGAATTCCTGCATCATCAGCAACAGAATTAAAGGTCACACGCACAGCCCATGCACAAAGCATGCGGACACACACACACTCACGCCAAAGCCATGCATGCGCAGAGCCACAGTGAGGCCTACCCTTATACTTCACTTAACTGTCTTCCCCAAGTTGATGTGTGTGAAACTTAGTCCTTGATACAATAGTGTTGAGAGGAGGGGCCTAATCAGAGACGATTAAAGTCACAAGGGTGCTGCTCTCAGGGATGCATTCATGCCTGGGGAGGTGGCAGTTAGTGACCTCCAGGGCAGACTTATTATACAAATGCATTTGGAGGTTCTGACTGTGAGGTACCACAGCAGTCTGGAGGGTAGAAGGGAGGCATGGCAGGGTCTGTCCTTGCTGGTGTCAAGGAAGAGTTCATTCAGTGAGATTCAGCAGTGTCACACGCCACACAGGCTAGCTCTTGATCAAAGCCCCATATAGCTGAAGGACAGAAATAATAGGCAACAATTCAAAAAAGAAAAATTCAAACTAAACAGCCTTCAGGCAGAAGCGATGGAACCTGGGGGCCGCATCCTTGACAGTGTTGGACTCATTTCACAACCCACACTAGCACCTTATGAAGAGAAGGCTATCTTAAGATGGTTCTGAAGAAAGTCCCCAAGGTATTCAAGGACAGAGTGAGAAGATAATGCTTTCCCAGACCTCCTCCTGACAAGACTTACTTCGAGTTCCAGAAATCACTATCTGTGTCAACAGAGGTGAGAGCAGTGGACCCCGGTGTGCCCACCAGCTGATGGCAGGCCAGCAACCCCCTTGCTAGAGCATCATTGTTTATGTCAGCTGCCAGAGCCACGGTGCCATTTACTGGCTTTCTAAAACACCACATGGTGTTTTACACCTCTGGTTGCTCAGCATCTGCTCTAGGTTTCCAAATGCGCAGGACACTAATCTTTTGATTAATCTCTGAGGAAACACATGTAGCATTTCAGTTAAAAAAAAATCAAAGTCATTTAAAAAATATGCAGTTGGTCAGCTGATTGCAAAGTTTATTTCTGACTTGCCACCAGTATTGGTTCTCTGTATTCTTGGGGCCTGTTTCCCAGCCTTAACCCTCCAGCGAACAAGAGACCCTTGCTCCCAGTGAGGGATTCTCACATATGCACTTTTGCTAGTATATTTCCCAGATTTCAAAGAATTGATTGTTTTGCTATGATTCATACCTTAAGATTTATTTCTACTGTTTAGATTTTCAAAACAAAACTCATTGAGAAAATATACATATGATGTTATTTCTTTCATTATAGCAATTATTCATAATTAGAGCAGCATTTAATGCAATTTGCAGTTATTCTCTTTGGAGCCTTGTGTTGGTATTGCATGATTTAAAGTGTTGGGAGGTGTGGTGTCTTTTGCTTATTCATGACACAAATAAGCAGGCACAATAAAGGGCTGCTCAGCCATCACACACAGACATATCCCTGCTCTGCCTGAATATGTAATAAACAAGCATCATGCGCACTTTAATTATGGTTTCACTGTAAATATATATTATGATTTGATATATAAAAATATAAAAGCATCTGATAATGATACCACATGTTGTTAATTAGTTTTAAATTTGTTCTTTGACAATTTCATACATGCCTATAATATATTTGATTAATTTCACTCCCTACCCTTTTGAAATCTCCCTCTCGCTCGTGAACCCCTTTCTACATATCTTTTCTTATACTTATGACTTTTGGTTTCGCTTTGTGGCCCCTGAGTTTCCCAAGGCCATAGTGTGACATGATTGAGGAACTACACAGTGGAATCTGGTGGACTTACTGGGTTGGTTATACATCTGAAGATAATGAGTCTCCTTCCCTGGGATCCTTCAGTAGCCAATAGTTCAGAAGGGAAGGCCAGGGCCCCATGAGCCTCTCCTCAGTCCATGATTGGTTATTGCAATCCAGTCTTGCATGGATCTAGTTCAGGCATCCACAGCTACTGTGAGCCTGTGGTTGCAAGGGCTGTGGCATACACAGAAGACAACACTTTACCGCCTTTCTATGTAGCATATGGCTCTTTTATTCTTTCTATTTCTTCTTCTGCCCTTGGTGGTATAGATGTCTTCTCTAGGGACTGTCATCTCCCTAACTATGTTTCTTTCTTGCTCTCTCTCTCTCTCTCTCTTTCTCTCTTTGACTGAGTTTACACTGTCAGACTTGAATCCAAATCAGAGAGCAGTTGGTTGTACCCATGATAGTCACGCCACTATTGTCCCAGTGGGCACATCCTACCTGGTGGGTTGGTATTGTAATTCATGGCTCACAGCTGATACCTTATAGCACTATGAAAGCTAGCCAGCTCTCCAGTCCATTCCAGTTTGGTTTCTCTTTATCTTCTAAACAGGCATATGGTGTCTTCAGCAACAGAGTCTTAACATCCAGCTCTCTGGGAAACCAAGAGCAATGACAAAAGCCTGTGGGTTTTTTTTCTCATTGTTGTTGTGTTTTTGTTTGATTTTGTATTTTTGAAACAGGATCTGTCTGTGTAGCCCTGGCTCTCCCGAAACTCACTCTATAGACCAGGTTGGAGATTCTCCTTCCTCTGCCTCCCCAGGGCTGGGATTAAAGGAGTGCTCCACCATGCCTGGCTAAGCCTGTGTTTTAGTTGCTGTTGTTGTTTGGTTTTGGTTGCCTCTGGGCCTTCTTTAACTAACAAGGTATATAGAGAGATCCCACGCCTAGCAGTGTTATGCAGCTAAGCAAGAGTCTTGTAGGTTTCAATATGGCTTTCTCATGCACCTTTGCTTTGTTTACCTCTCCCTCTCTACCCCTGCATCTCCGTTTGTCCACTCCCACCCCTGCTTAAACCTCTCTACTCTAAATATTCTCCCCGTCCGCTTTCGTATTACCTGTGCTTTACTAGGCCCTCCCTGAAGCTACCCCTCCCCTAGTCCCTTTCTGGTTTTCTGGTTCTATAGGTACTCCAAGTTAAACATACAGATCTAAAGATTGGAATCCATGTGAGAAAGACCATTTGGCATTTGTTCTGAGTCTGGGTTACCACAGTTGGCATATTTTCTCTAGTTCCATCCATTTACTACCAAATTTCATAATTTCGATTTTTACAGCTGAATAAAATTCCATTGTGTATATGTACCATATTTTGATTATCTATTCACACCTTTTAGCTCTTGTGAATGGATCAGCAATGAACATGGATGAGAAAATATCTTTGTAGTATTATAGAGTCTTTTGGAGGTGTGTGTGTGTGTGTGTGTGTGTGTGTGTGTGTGTGTGTATTGTCGGGGTCTGGGACCAGCCCGAATCTAAATTATTTCTCATACCAGAGTGGAGGTGTGGGAATGCAAACACAACTCACATGACTACATCAGGAGGGAGCTTCAGGGATCCTTCATGAAATCCTGAATTCACATCCTGAAAATCACCCGCGTTTATTCTCCAAACAGCTTTTATATCAAAACGTAAACTGAGGGGTAAGTTCATTAGCATTCTGTTTCCTAGGTAGCGGGGAGAATGACTTAGGTCACATCCACAACCATCTATGCCCATTTTGTCACGTCTTCCTATCTATGCCTGCTCTGTCACGTAGACTAAACAACACCTCTTCCCCAGGCGACCTCATTATTACTTAGAAGGAGCAGAACAACATTAGCATATTCTGACTTGCTTATGATGGTGTCAGGTTGTCTCAAAAAGCTAGGCGGCCACCTTTTGTGTGGTAGGTGCAAATTGTGCCTTGCACATCGCTCAGAATTTTGACTGCTGTAGAATGTAGGAATAAGGCCTGTATAATCCGGCCTCTACTATATATCTACTCCTGGATATGTGTGTGTGTGTGTGTGTGTGTGTGTGTGTGTGTGTGTGTATGTGTATATATACATATATGGATCAAATGGTAGTTGTATTTGTACTTTTTTGAGAAACTTCCCTGCTGATTTCTGCAGGGGCTGCACCGATTTACACCCTCACTAACAGAGCATACAGGTCCCCTTTCCTCACTTTCTCCAGTATTTATTGTCATTTCTTTTCTGTGACAGAGAGTCTGACTGTAGTGAAAGAGAATCTCAAAGTAGTTTTCACTTGCATTTACCTGATGTCTAATGGTGATCAACATTTTAAAAAATGTTTACTAGTCATTTCTATTTCTTCTTTTGAGAACTCACAGCCTGTAGACCAGGCTGGCCTTGAACTCACAGAGATCTGCTTGCCTCTGCCTTCCAAGTGCTGGGTTCAAAGGTGTTTTTATTATTATGGCTCTGTAGTAAAACCTGAGACCAGGTATTGTAATGCCTCCAACATTATTCTTTTTTCTCAGGATTGCTTTGTCTACCTGAAGTCATATGGAGTCTCCATTGTACTTCTGTGAAGTTTGCCACTAGAATATTAGTTGGGATTGCAATGACTCTCTAAATTGCTCTCAGCAGGATCGCCACTTTCACACCACTGAGTTTTGCAGTCCGTGACTTCCCATCGTCAACTGTCTTCCTGAGTTTCTTCCTTCAGTGTTCTAAAGTTTTCATCCTCCTTGGTTGGGTTTTACTCCTGCTTATTTGTTTTAAAGCTATTATCAATGGGATTGTTCCCCGATTTCTCTTTTAGCGCGTGTGTCATTGGTAAATAGAATAACTACTGATTCTTTTGTATGTTAATTTTGTATCTTGCTACATTGCTGAAAGCATTGATCAGTTCTAGGGGTTTTCTGGCGGCATTTTTAGGGTCTCATATACAGAATCATACAATCTGAAAACAGAGATATTTTGACTTCATTTCTTCACTGTATCCCTTTTAATCCCTTCTCCTGTCTCATTGCTCTAGCTCAGACTTGGAGCAATAAAACGACTAGGAATGGAGGCAGGGGCAGCCTTGCCTTGTTCCTGATTTAATAGAGTCGCTTCGTGTTTTCTCCATTTAGAATACTATTAGTCACGGGTTTGTTGTACATTGTCTCTATTATGTTGAGGTATGTCCTGTCCATCCCTGTCTCTCTGACGCTTTTACCACAAAGAGATGCTGGGGTTTGCCAAAGGCCCCTTTCTGCCTCTATTGAGATAATCATGCAGCTTTGGTCTTTAAGCCCATTTATATGAGTTATTACATTTATCAATTTTCATATGTTGACTCATCCCAGTATCTGGGGAAAAACGCAACTTGACCATAGTGATGAACTTTTCGATGTGCTTCTTTCTGTATTTGGTTTGCAAGTATTTTGTTGAGAATTTTTGCATCTCTGCTCTTCAGGGTTATTGGTCTATAGTTTTCTTTCTTGTGTGTGTGTCTTAAATCTCATTTTAGTATTAGTGTCGTACTGACCTTAAAAAAGGAAGCTTGGAAGCTTTATTTCTATTGCTATTTTATAGAGAGATTTGAGAAGCATTGTTTGTGGTTCTTGTTTTAAGATCTGGTAGAAGTCTGATGTGAATGCATCTGGACCTGAGGCTTTTGTTGTTGGCAGAGTTCTCACTGTTGCTTTGATCTTACAGGTCTGTTTAAATCATTGATCTCATTTGGGCTTAACTTTGGTCAGTCAGATGCCGTTAAAAGTTCATTCGTTTGCCACGCGGTGGTGGCGCATGCCTTTGATTCCAGCACTCAGGAGGCAGAGGCAGGCGGCTCTCTGTGAGTTTGAGGCCAGCCTGGTCTACATAGCGAGTTCCAGGACAGCCAGGTTGTCACACAGAGAAACCTTGTCTCAAAAAACAAAACAAGCAAACAACAAAAAAGCTCATATGTTTCTTTCATGTTTTCCAGCTTGGTAGAATGATTTCCTGATTTCTACTATGTCTCCTTGTTCATTTTTAATTAATTTGCATCATCTCTTTTTTTTGCTTAATTAATGGTCATTTATTCTTGGAGATAATACAGTCTATGCTATGCTTCTGGCCAATGGCAGATGTTCAGTAAATGCGAAATCTTGTTATAAGTCTGCCTAAAATTTCTTAGTGCTTAATTGGTATATATAGTCAGTAATCAATATCCATCAGGGATTGGTTGCAAGACCCTCCATAGCCCAGACTCCACAATGTGGTGATGCTCAAATCTCATAGGAGATGGCATTACATTTGCCTGTAATGTATACACAGCCTTCTCTATACTTAAGTCTCTAGATGACTCATCCAATACAGCATCAATGACAAGCAGTGGTCACATTAAAGAACAATGATGGGGGGAGCTATATATGTTCAGAAGAAATGTGTCCCCCAATGTTTTGTATCCACTGATCTTGAGTGTGGTTTTCTATGTCAGGTATTGTCCTGACATAGAAGGCTGACTACTTAGCTTCCACAGTAAATCAGTGAACCTCTCTATGATACAGACATTTGTGATAGATACATTTTTCCTTTCCTATACGTGACTTCAGTTTTTGGGTCCAGCCAAGCAGAGACCTTAGCACCCAGAACCTGCTTGCCCTCTGCAGACCAGTCCCGGTACCAGCCTCAGAGGGAGGAGGTATGCACACAGGAAGCTTCTAGAACCTGCTTGCCCTCTGCAGACCAGTCCCGGTACCAGCCTCAGAGGGAGGAGGTATGCACACAGGAAGCTTCTAGGGCAGTGATGCTGTGACTGCAGACGATGAAGCAGAAGCTGGGCTGTGATACAGTCACGAGGTCTCTGTTGCCCTGTGAGAACTCTGATGTGGGCGTGGCTTCTAGAGTTATTCCCTGGCCATTTCTGACTGGTCAGTGTATGCGGCTGCCCTGGGAAAGAGGTTTGGCTTTGGTCAATGATGTCCTCTTCCAGGGCAAGTCCCTGAAAAACCTGATAGACCAGGGTTGCCAAGAGATGGGGAAAGAAGTCCTAAAGTGGGGGTCTGTGTGGCAAAGCACCCCACACATCCTGGCTTTGGAGGAGGGAGCTGGGAGGGGGCATTTGCTGTCAGCTCTGTACCCAGCATTCACCCTTCCTTTGTGTGGTGGTTTGAATGAGGTGGTTCCCAGAAGCTCATGTGTTTAAATACATGGTCCCCAGCTGATGGAATTGTTTGGAAGGGATTAAGAGGCATGGTCTTATTGAGGAGGTGTGTCTGGGGGACCGGCTTTGAGCATCAAGAGTCACAGGCGATGCTTATTGCATTCCATGTCCTCGGTTTATAGTTTGAGATGTGGTTCTCAGCTGTCGTTATAGCCACCTGCCTGCTCCCTCTACTCCGCCATCGTGAAGTCTTCTCTCTCTGGAACCTTAAGCCCAGAACAAATCCTTCCGTGTATAAGATGCCTTGATCGTGGCGTTTTATCACAGCGACAGGAAAGTGACTGATGGGCTTAGAAAGTGGCTATGTTTGGAGCAGCATGGCAATCAATAAAGTCCCTGCCTTCTTAGGGTCCTCTGCACGAGTGCCTGTCCTGGCCATGTGACATCAGTGGGCACCCTAGACCCATCTGAGAAGATGTAAGGCTTTACTTGCTTAGGCCACGGTGATCAGGTTTGGGTTGCGTGGAGTCTAACCCAGACCCAGACTGTCCAGAGGTGTCATCAGGTTCCTGCCTAAGAACATGGTCCTTTAAGTAGACATGGTTGGCAACCCAGCTAGCTCTGCAACACAGCGGATAAGTCACTCTGTTAAACTTTTCTATAATGGGGATGGTCCAATACATTTGTTTTAGCTTGTAACTCTAGCCTCACTGGCTTGCTTTATTTTGCCTTAGGCGTTCTCAGTTGCGGGCACTGAAAAACTTGCCTGTGGAAACTCCTCCATGCCAGCTATAAGGGCTGGACATACTACATATATATATATATGTTGGTCAATTTAAAACACAAACCTTTTTTTCTATGCAGATCAAAAGTTTATTAGATGCTGCCCCCTAGTGGTCGAGTATACTATCACTGACTGCAAAGAGGTTTTAAGAGAAACGTGGAGCCCGGAGGGTTGGAGTAGTCCCTAACCATTTCAATTTCAATTTGTAACTATTGTGACCCCATTGTTTTAATTTACTGACACAGTTTAACAAATAGGACTTGGGGTAGAACTGCCGCAGAGACGGTAGGGAAAGCCCCTTTCCTTGGCATCTCAGCCTTCTCCTGGGTATATTGAGGCCAGTGCCCTCAAAATGTGTTGTGCCAACCTGTGATAGACTCAGGACAGACTGTTTAGAGAAGCACTCCCCACTCCTGGAGAAACAGGGTTTTCCCAGGATTGCAAAGACTCCTGGAGACTATGTTTGAGGCAGGACTCATTCAGTTTACACACTGGAAGCTGACTTCAAGAGCATCCTCTGCTGAAGGCACTGGAACTCTGAAGTGTTCTGTTCCTCTTGGTGACACTTCCCTCACCAAGGCCCATCAGTCTCAGCTGGCTATAGCCCGAATAATAAAAACCCAGAGACAGATATTGGAGTTCAACCTGAAGATCAGAAAAGCAAAGCAGCCAGCCACTGGCTTTTACCTCTACCTCAGACCGAAAATGGGCGAGATCCTATCTCCATGAATCCTGAAGACTGCACACCCACGTGCCACACACATTGCGTTCCTATCTCTTCCCCCTTATATTCCTCTCTGTGCCCAGTCATATCGCTCCTGTCTCCACCTCCCTAGTGCTGGGATTAAAGGCACGTAATTCCCAGTGCTGGGATCCCCTTTGTGTGAGCTCTGTTTCTCTTTTAAAAAGATTTGATCTTGCATAGCCCAGGGTGGCCTTGAACAGAGATCCGTCTGCCTCTGACTCCCGAATCCTGGGAGTAAAGGTGTGCTCCACCACTGCCTGGCCTGTATGGCTGACGAGTGTGGCTGCTTTGCCCCCCGATCATCAGGCAAGCTTTATTTACCAAAACACAAATATACCACAATGGCTGGCAGCTGGCTTCAGTGGCCAGGAGGGCCTGATCATACCTATGCACTCAGCAAATTCCTCAGGCAGACTCTTACTGAGCTAGCTCCCGAGCGGGCACTAACAGGGCTACAGCCGTAATATCCAGTTCACTAGTCCTAAGCAATGGCAATCCAGGCCAGCATCCCACTAGCCACTGTTGGAGGCCAAATGCTTTACCTTCTCTCTGTGCGTTCAGTTGCATCCTATCTAACACACTAGGGCAACCCGCACAGCCTAGGGTACTGAGCCTGCTCTGGCGAGTTCCTGAAGTTCAGAGAAGCGTGTATCCCTACCTCTCCTGCAACAGTTCTTGAGTTCTGGAAAAACGACTTCCCTACATCATCTCCAAGTCTAGTTCTGTTGTGCCTACAAAGACCTTCAGATAGGTGGAGCAGTCTGGTAATCTACTTGGTAGGCCATTTCTGATTACCAATTGTTATCACCAGGCCAACTAGCACAGGCCTATACTCAGGAGGCTAAGGCAGGAAGACCATAAGATCAGGGCCTGATAAGGGACTAAAGAGAGAGTTCAAGGCCAGTCTGGGCAACTTCCTGAGACCCTCTCTTAGAAGAGAAACAGGATTGGGGGTGTAGCCCAGTGGTCGAGTGCTTGCCTAGCATGGGTCGTCCTGAGTTCAAACACACACACACTCTAATAGCCTATAAGCTCTTTAATTCTGTCAAAGTGTAGCGTGACAAAGAATGCTCGGCTCACTGTGTGTGGTAATGTCCGCTCACAAGCACCAACACTGAGGCAGGAGGATTACAAGTTTGACACCAGGCTGGCCAATACAGTGAGGCTATACGAGAGAAGGCGGGGAGGAAGAGGAAGGGTGAGGAAGGGGTGGAGGGAAGAGAGGCAGTAGAGGAGGTAGAGAGACAGAGACAGAACGGGGGGGAGGAACACGACACACATAATGCGGCCCACAAAGTTAAAGTTGGGTGGGTAGGCAGGTGAGAATAAATCTGGGAGGAGTTGGAGGACGGGCTGCATAGGATCAAAATATGTTACATGAAATTCTCAATTTTGTAAAAGGCTAAAAAAATGCCCATGTGTCATGACACTCTTGAATCTGCACTTACACAAATGTACACATGTGCACACACACACATCACACATAAATAAAATGAAATGTATTCTTAAAGAGAATATATGTTCTGTAAAATTTAATTTTTATACTCTTTATATAAAATACACTAGATAGTCTAATCTGTATTCTATAAAAAGCTGTCTGTCCCTAGCTACACATCCCAAGACGGAAATATCTCCAAGACATACACTGTTGAAGAGGTTAAAGAAAAATTTCCAAGTTGTTGCTAAAAGAAGCAATTAAAACATATTCTTTAAAACTTTGTATTAGATTTACCAATTTTAGTGTGTTTTGCCAGTATGTATGTGCGCCATTTGTGTGCCTGCTGTCCACGGAGGTCAGGAGTGCGATCCCCAGAACCAGAACTGTGAACATGTGGGTGCTTGGAATTGATTCTAGGTCTTCTGGAAGAACAAGTGCTCTTAACCGCTGAACAACCCCTCCCCCCCATAAAAAACTATACCCTTATAAGCAAGTTCTGGGACAACAGAGCCTGTTTCTAGTTTTAAATTAAGAAATCCATATCTGTGCATTCCTGTAGAAAATTTCAGAGAGATAATTGTCCAGTGGCTCACAGTGGTGTCTCCAGAGGATGTGATATTGTGACATCTGATGCTTGTCCATTTCCCTATAAAAATCCTTAGAATTTCAAAATGATTTCTTTTTGCATGCCTAATGCAGGTGACCTCAGGAAGTCCTAAGATGAAGGCTGTCCAGTGGATAGACCAAGGAATAACCAGGGGTGGAGCTTTCAGCCCCATCCCCCAACCTTCAGAGATGGGAAAGGCCAAAAGTCATATTGATCACCAATGGCCAAAGACACAATCAATTACATCTATGCAATTAAATCATCATAAAAACCCAATGGACAGGGTTTGGGGAGCTGGGCAGGGGGATCCAGGAAGTTAAT
This sequence comes from Dicrostonyx torquatus, assembly GCA_028555095.1. NCBI lineage: Eukaryota > Metazoa > Chordata > Mammalia > Rodentia > Cricetidae > Dicrostonyx > Dicrostonyx torquatus. The sequence goes on along the minus strand of JAQHUG010000001.1, from coordinate 17,863,823 downwards.
GGAACGTAGCTCAGCAGGACAGTATTGGGAGCTCTGTGGTCTCCCCACACCACATGCATTTCCTCTATGCTATCCCTGGTAATAAACTGGTGTTTCCCTGAAGCTCTGTGAGGGCTCAAACAAATTAAGCTCAAGGGATGGGTGGGTAGACCTAAATTCATGGCTAGTTGGTCAGAGGCACGGGGAAATCCTAGCAACTGGAGTACAGTTACTCAACTGAGTTTCGGGTACTGAGAGGTCTGACACCATAGGTGCACAGCTCAGGACAGACCCGGAATGCATCCAGCTGCAGAATCGGCTGCTCCCGGTGTGTGGTGGGAAAGTCTACACACACCTGCTATCCCTGGGGTGTGGTGGGAAAGCCTACACACACCAACTGTCTGAAGTGTGCAGAGAGCGCGCAGTGGGAGACACTGAGGCTGAAGCTGAGACTCCTTCCTGATAGGGAAACTTCACTTTGGAGGTTGTTGCTCAGGATTATTTTCCAGAATGTATTAATTTTAATATAAAAATATGAAGCTAAACATATCCATGGGCAGTTCCAGGCCTGTCGTGAGTGATGCCATGAGATCACTTCCAAGAATCCGAGGTCTGGGATGCACTTGTATGTATTTAGCCTCATATTTTGTATTAAAATTAATCTGCTGGGGAATGGGGGGTTTCAGAACTCTGTGCTCTGTGTTGCCAACGTCTTAGAAGGTAAAACCTTCACCTATACATTTTGCTGTCAGCTCTTACCCAAAACACTCTTACCAACAGATACCATGGATTGGTATTTTTAAAAATTCCCTCTTTTACCTTGAAACCTTCAGGCTATGTTTAGCAGCTCTAAATCTGACAACCTGCGAGTGGGTGAGAGAAACCCGAGTAGGCTTTAATAAGAGACAGGGGGGAAAAACAAGCTTAGAATTTTCAGCACTAAATAAAGCAGTAAAAGTCGAATTTAAAAGCACCGTTTCTCCCTTACAAAGAACTTGAACGACTCAGATACACAACGTTGAGTTGTACAGGCTAAGAATTCTTCAAAATCTTTATTTCTACAAATAAAACATGTTCAAATGCCACACCAGACAAGAAGGAAGAGGAGCTGGAATGCTCGATGCTGGAGAATCCCACGTGAACGGGCCATGTCTTCGAAACAAACTAGCACCATTGTCCTAGAAATCAAGGAGTTAGTTGTAATTGTGCCTGATATAGAAAATATTTTAGAAAGATTATTTAACTATCGAGTAACAAAGTTGTTTTTCTAGAAACCTCTTTAAAAATCAACTGGAATTTGGTATTCGAAACTGACAAAAATGGTTCAAAAATGGACCCAATTTTCCAGCTTGCCAAAGGGAATGAGTCATTAGTGATTTATTTTTGGAAGGGGGAAAAAAGCACTCCAATTCAGCTTTTGGCCTCCTTCCAACCACTAAGCAGGTGCAGCAAATCGAATATTCCTACAGGGATAAGAACACATCTAAAGCTGGTCTCAGAAAATATTCTCCTAGACTATAAAAATACTAAATGGAATACAAAAATTCCAGCATATGAAGCCAACAGACTATAGCGGACAACGATCTGAAACACACTTAAAGCTATGTTGTGCCACAATCTTCATGAGCATCAAGTATTGTATCATTTCCTATGAGCCCTCTGACCCCAATGCTTATTTTCCCTTGAGTTTGTCGCCATGTCAGACAGAGCCAATTCTGTGTTTCTAGCAGAAGCTACCGAAGGACCTGCTAAACAACTTGGCATTCAGCTGGTTCCCAAAGTGCCGGAAGTGCAACCATAACAGGGTTTTTGTTTGTTTGTTTTAAAGATCAGGGGTCAGCAAACACAGTCCGTGAGCCACAGCTGGCTGCCACCTATTCTGTTTGGCCCATGGAACACAAACACAGTCACATACACACCCATTCATTATCTCCATGTCACCAGAGCACAGCTGAGATGTGACAGAGCCCCTGTGTGACCTTTAGATACCAACCTTCTAGTTCCTTCATAAAAAGGCTGTCACCCCACTTTGAACTCATAACTTTGGGAACATTTTCCGCTCAACAAGGTTAAGGTAAGTGTTTGAGAACAAGAAGATTTTGGCAAAGGTTTGCTGGTTCCATGGCAGGCCAAAACATACATGAGCTTGGATTGGCAGCTTTGAGTACTGAATCTGATGCCAGTGTTCTAGGCCGCACACAGCTATGATAATGGATCCTTTCTCCTCTGTGAACTGGCTATTTTGTACCATAGGAACATACTGTTAGGTGCTTCCTGTTTGTCCGAAACCACAGGCATGATCACCCTACTTAATCTGCATCCATTAGAACTCCAACCATGATTTAGCAACAGACAGAACCAGCAAGAAAACAGAGCTGTGCTAAATACCTTTTAGGCCCCTTCCCCATGACATGCATCATAATAATTAGTACTGCTGCCATCCAGGGCTACAAACATATCCCTTTTGACAAAGCGAACCAAGTTCTCAAGAGGACACATAGGCTTGGGGGAACGCTTGTGGAAATCATGGCAGAAAGAGGTGTGGAAGGTGACATCAGCCCCGTTGTAAAGAATCCGGACGGAATGTTCACTGGGCTTTTGACGGTCTTGCCAGAGCTCAAAGATCAGCCTGGCGGCAAACCTTGGGAACCTGGCTTCCAAAAGACCCAAGGCACTGAGGACTGGTGACAGAGTGACATCATGAGCAGAATAGAGGGTGAACAGCTCGTGGGTCCAGCCTGCGGCGGCTCGCTGCATCCGGTTGACCGTCTGATTCAGGATGGGGTGGGCCCCGAGTAGCGAATACCCGAAGTATAGGGGCTTTTCGTGCCTCTCACGCTCATCCTCTATCTGGTGCGTCTTGATCACCTTGAAGTGCTCCATGCCAAGGCAGCCATTTCTGCTGCAGGGGAAGCTGACATTGTGGCAGAAGTGGCAGAGCATAGAGTCAATGGGGTTGGCCGCCCGGAGCTGCTTGGTGGGGATGTCCACAATCTTGGCCATCTCCCCATAGGTCCTCTCTAGGTCGTTGTTCTTCAGGCGTAGGAGGTACTGCCGTCGCTGTTCCTTCTCTAAATACTGGTTTCTCAGTGGGCAGTAGCAGCTTCCGGAACAGAACAGGGCACTTGGCTGGTGCTTGAAGTAAATTTTCTTCCAGTCAAAATCCGGGAGGAAGCCGTAGAGCAAGGCCAGCCCGCTCTGCAGGGTACGGCTCTTCCCAGTGGTCTCTAGGTAAAGCTGCTCCGAGGACCAGTTGTTGGGCAGAAGTTTGTGCTTCCTCAGATAGATGTCCCTCAGCAACTGGCCGTTCTGCAGATGCTGCACGACTCCTGCAACACCAGGGGACACAGAATCCTTCTTACTAAAGTTTAACAAAAGGGCCACAAAGGACCAGCACCCATCTATGGTGTGTTTGAGAGCAGCGGAAGTTAACAGAATGAGGCCTGTTTCCCCACAGGGAAGCAGACTATGAGAACAGGGTTTTCCAGAGGGATGGAGGTGGAGGCCTGCCTTTGTTGCAGCTTCCCTACCCACTGGCTCTAATTTGCATATACCCAAGGGCAGCTGCATGCAGACTGCCCAGAGACATAGCAGGCCTCAGGCAGGGAAGGCTACAGGGAAATCTGTCTACCAGTCTACTTACTGTTGGGACAGTCCCTCCTTGACCCTGTTTCCATTATAATGCCCAACCAAAGGCCTTCTGGGGCATTCTGTCTGGCCTTGCAGGGGCCTTTCCAGGCTCAGCCAACTAGCTCATACTTGGCAGTTCCAGATATCCAGACAGTATTTAAGGAGCAAAAGGAAAACAGTGCATTTATTATGCTCCTTTTAAATGAGAAAGAAGGAAGAGCATGAGTGTGTGTTCACAGTCTCCTGCGTTTTGCATAAAGAAGCTTAGATTATTAATATGGTGGATTACATTTATAAATTTTAATATGCTTCTCTGGAATGAAGCCTACTTAATCATGGTGGATGATTTTTTGATGTTTTATTGGATTCAGTTTGCCTGTATTTTATGGAGTATTTTTACATAAATGTTGATGAGGAAAAAAAAAAAGAAGCTTCTGACGGATGCACGAGAAGCCAGAGGGACGTAGAAGGAGGGAAGATAAGTGAGATGGACAGGAAGTGGGTAGAAACAAGACTTCTGGTTCCCTTCAACACTGTCTTTGGATCACTGGAGGACAGCAGGGAA
>JAQHUG010000001.1:17834117-17849690 GCA_028555095.1 Dicrostonyx torquatus | reverse complement strand
TGGACCTATTGCAGGGAAGAACTTAGCTAGGCGGGGTGTGTGTGTGTGTGTGTGTGTGTGTGTGTGTGTGTGTGTGCTGGGAGAAAGAAGGGCAGAGTCAGGGAGAAGTCATGGAACCCTACAGGAGACAGGAGTGCTGAAACTTTACTTGTAGGCTATGACCTCGTGGTGATGTACAGATTAATAGAGAAGGGTTAAATTAATATGTAAGAGTTAGGCAATAAGAAGCTAGAGTTAATGGGCCAAGCAGTGATTTAATTAATACAGTTTCTGTGTGATTATTTCAGGGCTAAGCAGCTGGGAACAAACAAGCGGCTCTCCCCTCCTACAATGTGTCCTGTGACTCCCTGCAGAGGTTATAGATTTACTCTATAGTTACCAAGTCCAAAAGCTGTCATCTGACGGGCTACGGGTTAGATTCAGTGATTTGGGAACAGTCAGGCCTGGGGGGTGACAGAGCCAAACCCCCTTAGGTAGACAAGCTACATGGTGCCCAGGTGGCTCTGACAATAGGCCCTTCTTTGGGAACAGCCATAGTAACCCCATAGTGACTTTCCAGCAAGATTAAATTGGTCTGAGTTGAAGCACATGACAGTCCACAAAGCCCTGAGGCTATGCGGAACTCACCTAGCACAGAGGCTGAGTGGCCCACCTGTCCCCAGGCTGACAGCCAGAGCTGCACCAGCTGTAAACACAAGACCCTTCTGTACTCCGTGGGAAAAAGTGAGTCTCCCTGCCCTGCAATGCACAGGGTTAAAGTGCAGTGTAACAAGCCATCTCCGTCATTGTCCAGCCCTAAGCCAGCTGGGATGGCTTTTAAACTAGACTCCCCTTGCCTGTTCTGACACCCCTCCTGTACACCCCCAGCCCTCTGCAGTGAGAGGTGGGCATTGTCAGTTCCCCAAACAGTCACAAAGTCACCCCAGTGTTTCACACATGGAATGGGGGCTGCTTCTTGGAAGAGGGATGTCTTAGTTAGGGTTTCTATTGCTATGAAGAGACACCACGACCATGGTAACTCCTATAAAGGAAACATTTAATTGCAGTGGAGGCTTACAGTTTCCAAGATTTAGTCCATTATCGTCATGGTGGGACATGGCAGTGTGCAGGCAGACATGGTGCTGAAGCTAAGAATCTTGGTCGCTAAGCAACAGAAAGCAAACTGAGGTAATGGGTGGTGTCTTGAGCATATACGAGACCTCAAAGCCAGCCCCCACAGTGACACACTTCCTCCAACAAGTCCACACCTATTTTAACAAGGCCACACCTCCTAATAGTGCCACTCCCTTGTTGGAATTTTCTTTCAAACCACCACAACGAAACCTCTAAGGAGGTCTTGAAGACACTGTGCAAGTGGGGTGAACAGGGTGGGATAACTTCAGTGGGAGGCAACAGCAGGCACAAGCTATAATGGTGCTACAGGAAGTAGGGTGCTGGGGAGCGGAAGTCTTAGTGGAAAGTCTGAACACCAGGTTGGAGAGTGAGGGCTCTGTCCAGAGGGGGAGAGCCAGAGTCCCCACAGCATCCTAACAGGAGACCCTACGGACACACCTTGTTTACTCAATACAGCAAAGAAGACACAGGTACCCAGGCTGGCAGCACTGCAGTCTCTAGCATGAGAGAAGAATGAACAAGACCCCATGGTCTTTCTACCTAAAATGCTTCACTTATTATTCCCCAAACTTCAGCCCATGAAGAGACTTGGGACAGCAAGAGTTATCTGAAACCCCCAGATTTGTGCCTTCAAAGAACAGCCCTGGCTGCAGACAGGCTCCACCAGGCTGGTCCTGCCTAGGCAGGCTGGCACCCCAGGACCATTCCATCAAAATAATGTCTTCCCTGCTGGGCACTTCATACGTCTCCTGGTCCCATTCAGTAAGCATAGATGCTATGTACCCCCAGACACACTGGCTACGGCCAAGCCATCGTTTATTGCTAACTGTGCTTCTAATTTCCATACACGCAATTTCTGTTCTCTGTTCAATTATTTTTCATCCTGAGGGCTTTCAACCAAGACAGCGCTGTCTCTAATGCTGTGAAAAATTAAATGGCTGAAACAATATCCTATACTCATCGCCATCACAGCTGCGATGCGAACACTCCCTCCCTCCTGCGAGTTGTCCAGCTCCTCACCCCAACCCTGCCTGCTGAGCTTCGCCACTTCCATCTCAGAGGTGGGAAGCTGAGCTCTGAGAGACTAGCAGACTTGCCTGGGGCCTTCACGGAACAGCTCTATGGTGGGTGACTCCTAACCCAGGGCTCACTGTATCTCATCTTCCTTAAACTGAAGAACGGAATGAGAGAGTGGACCTCAGACTGAACTAGGCTCAGGCCTCAGTGTATTTTCTGAGTTGCCCGAGATGTCCTCTCTGCTCTGGGCCTGTCTCAATTCAGACCTCCTGCAGGAAGGTGCGAGGCTCAGAAGAGTCAGGAAGCCAGATGAAATGGAAAAGGCATACAAAACTTAAGGCTCGGCATGACTCACAAGGCCCCGTCCTGAGGTTTTAACAGCAGTGAATACCCACTAAGGGGGAAGAAGGCAGGATGGAGCTGCCTGCATGCTGTACAGGAGGCCACAGGAAAGAACCTTTCAAAGTCGCCACCCATGCTGAGGTGGGCTTTTCAGTGAGGTAGCTGCCTTTGACTTGCCCATGATCCTCTAGGTAACCCCAATAAAATCACTGGCTCACCAAGCTGGATTTGAGCAGATTTTTGCTCTGTCATCGGTGCCCTATCTGGGTCGAACAGATGTTTGTCTGTATCTCCCAAAGGAGTCAGACAGCAGCATGCCATGCAAGGCAGTGAATACGCTGAACAATTCACACTCACCAAAGGGTAGTAAACTCCTCCTTCCCACAATGCTCTGCTGTACAGAACCCAGCAGAGGGCATGAAAATGACTCACAAAAAGTGCAATTTACCTGCTAGCCACTAGAGTGCAGTCAATCTCTGGTCGCTTCGTTTTGGGAATGGCATACAGTGGGTACCTGTCCCCGTGGCGAATGAACACATGAACCGAGACCAGCTTATAATAATGCGGGGCGTGACCTATGAGAGACACATCTTCCAGTCATCACACAACAAACAACAGTGTATTAGCAAGGGTGGCACGTGCCCAGGCTGGGGACCGAGGAGCTAGTAGCCAGGGCAACCCAGAAATGGCAGAGCTGCTACTGAGGAGCCTAAACTGGAGGAAGGGCCACTGTGCTGGGTGGAAGGGTGATGCTAAAGAACCCTAAAGGTGGGACAAAGGGACGTGAGAGGGCTTGGCATGTCCCAGAACTCCCAAGGTAACTGTGAGATGTACACATGACAACCAATGTCTCATATGTAGAGATTGGGGGAGGCTCACAGAAATCCTAGCAACAGACTTCTGCTTTAAATCCTCCAGGGAACACAGCAGGACACCAACATATGCATCCCACAGCACCCTTTGATACACTGAGGAAAGCGAAACTTGATGGGGACACTATTTCATACTCTTTTACAGCAAGACTCCAGGTCCCGCGCACACGCTAAGTATACTGTAGATTACACTGAGAGCTGAGTAGCCAAGGGGACTGCCACCTTCAACGCCCTGCCCTGTATGTCTTGCTCACATCTCACCAAGGTCCAGCGCCTTCCCCTATACTCAGTAGAGTGCCCTAAAACCCAGGAGCCCTTCTTTGGGCACGGGGTAGTGGCTGCTTAAGAATTTGAGCCCCAGCTGGCCAGCTTCTTATGACAGCAATGATGCTGTTTAGAGAACTTAGTCCCCAGGACATCTACTCGTGTGCTGAGTTCCAGGTCACCGGGACAGGTCATACACTGGGTCTACCTTCCATGCTGTGCTCGGCTACACTTGGAATGTTGCAGTAGAGAAGCGCTTCATACACCGGGTCTACCGTGGGGGGCTCTGTCACCGGGTCCGGCATGATCCTCTTCCGACTCTTGCTGCTTCCATTTTTTGTTGTGGACACCGGGATGAGGTGGACTGCAAGGAAAGTGGAACAGATGAAGAGGCTGCTGGATCCACTGCTGCGGCCCGAGGAGACCTAATGTCACTGTATGGAGTCCCTTCTTCAGTCAGGGCAGACCTTAGTGGAACAAGAAGTGTCCAGAAGTGCACCTGGGACACCCACCTCCCGCACCACCAGCATAGGCAAGAAGAACTTATTCCACACTCTCAAGTTCCAGGACACAACCCCTCTTCTCAATAAGCTCTTAGCTCCTGTAACTGCATCAAGGGGGGAGAGCATTGTCCACTGGCGCCTGCTAAGTGCTAAGTGGTGTGTGTGTGTGTGTGTGTGTGTGTGTGTGTGTGTGTGAGACACCTGGATTAATAGCATCTGACCACACTCTGCGGCCCCTAGGGCCCTATCTCGGCAATCTGCTCACTAGCCCTCAGAGATTACTTCACAGAAGAGAGTCTGACTGAGCACACATGTGCAGTGAATGCACTCGGTCCCATTTGTCCTAGGCCGGCTCTCCCCCACCATGTGTGGCTCATGCAATATGCAATGGCATCCATCTTTCTATCAGTGAGTGTGAGGCCCCATGGGAGGCTGGCTGAGCTGACAGCACTCCTGACCCTTGGCAGGGCGGACATATGGCCAGAACCAGTGAAGGTGGTGATAGGGCAACCATAATCCTTTCCTTGTGGCTAGGAGAGGCTCGCCCCGCTCTTCAAGGGACAGGTTGGGGCTACCCAGCCATCTGTCTGTCTTTCCACGGACAACCTATCTCAGCAGTTCCCAGTCCTTGCATGGTAGAGTAATGTTTTTTGCAGTTTCGTGGTTTCTAGAGATCCCCACACAGTGGCAGTCATATTTGCAGCATCTAATAGTGGAGGACACACTCGTAAACAAGTGAGCTTGCAAACCTAGCTAACCTCGAAGAGGCTTCCAGCCACCACAATGATAATAAAAGCTTATTTACTTTTATATACACACACGTGCCCACACGATAGCTGAAACAGAGACTAATCACTAGTCTCCATCAGCTTACATTCTCTAATTTCTTCTACATAAATATCTAAAAGTTCCCCTTGCCAAACATGTTATAGACAAAGATGAAAGAGAATGAATACACGAAGAGAAAAACATTGGCAACACACATAACAGACGAGGGACTGATTCCCAAGTACAGAGCAGTGCCACAGCTAAAGGGCCGGGGAAGGAGACAAACAGGCCGATCCCAACAGCCAACTTCAGAAGTCCCCAGAATCCTAACAGTTCCAACACTCTTTGAAAGTTCAAAGTCCAAGTACCACCTAGAACTCAAGGCAATCTCTTAGCTGTGAGCTCCTATAAAATAAAAGGTAAGTTACACATTACAATATACAATGGCACAGCACAGCCAAGGTCCACTGGCAGCTAGGGATGGAGCCTGGCTCCACTGGACCACAGCTGCTTCAGGTTCTGAGTACTGACCCTAAGGCAACATTTTCCTAGGCAGTTGCTTTGAGAAGCAGGGAACCCCTCAGGATCTTCTCAGTGGAGGATCTCTCCTTTCAAGATGGAGCCTACAATGGATAAGAACTCACCCTCAGGACACCTTCCCTGCTGTCCCAGGGCACAGCAAGAGGTTACTCTTCATGGGTGATAATCCCCTTAGCAATTAGAGCTGCTTCTCACCACCTGTCTTATCTACAGCCTTAAACTCCCTCCCTCCCCTGCCAAATGCCACTTGGCGCTTCCCTCATCACTGACCTGAATAAAAGCAATGTGTGGTAACCATGACATAGCCTGATGGCTACCTCATCTTGAAACTTCCTCTGCCAAACAAGTTACTTTTAAAGTCAACTCTACCAGAGTTCTCAGGACAGGAGCAGAATGCAGCCAGATTCTCTGACAGAACAGAACAAGAATGGCCCCTATGGTGGTTTGAATAAAAATGGCCCCACAGGCTCATAGGGACTGGCACTATTGGGAAGTGTGGCCTTGTGGGAGGAAGGGTGTCACTGGGGGAAAGCTTTGAGGTCACAGAAGCTTAAGCATGGCCAGTGGTTCACTGACACTTCCTGCTGCCTGAGAATCCAGATGTAGAACTCCCCTTCACCAGCACCACGTCTGCCTGCATGCCACTACGCTTCCTGCCAACCTCGGAAACTGTAAGCCAGCCCCAATCAAATGCTTTCCTTTGTAAGAGTTGCCGAGGTCATGGTGTCTCTTCACAGTAATAGAAACAGTAACTAAGACAGTAGTCCCCCTGCCCCCAACCCCATCCCAGCAAAAAACAGTCCCTAACTCGGTTTCTCATAGAATCCCTGTTCCCCTCTGAAACCACATGAACCGGTCACCACTCTCAGCATCCTGTCTGAAGCTCTCTCCAGAATCACACATTAAGAACTCTTATAGTATTCAAGGACTTTTCTAGCCCAACTCTCCCGCAAAGCAGTTCCTAAGGCTACAGGATCAGATTTATCCCAGCAATGCCCCACTTCTCGGTCCCAGTTTTCTGTATTAGTCACATATCTCACGGCTATGACATAATATCTCAAAGAAGCAATATATGGAAGGAATAATTTCTTTTGGCTTACAAAGGGAGATACTTTCCACCAAGGCAGAGAAGGCGCTGTGGCAAGAGCAGCCAGGAAACAGAGAACAACAAAGACTTGTACCTATCATCCTCTCTCCTTTTTCTTCACACAGGATCCCCGATCCTGGAATTGAGTAGGTATCACCTACTCCACCTACTCTAGAGAGTAGCCACCTTACAGACATCCCTGAGATTTGATCCTAGGATGACTTCAGATCCTATCAAGTTGACAAGATTAACCATCACACGGAGTATTCAGGCATTTGTTCCCGATGTGAGAGCCCAGAAACATATCAGGAGATGCGCCACGATGCCATGCTGCTTTCATCTGGGGGATGGAAGGAACACATGTGAACAAGTACTTCGTTTTCCTAGAAATATCTCTATCAATTTAACATAGATACATTTATAGTAGTCACATTACATGCATCCTATATGCATAAAACACACATTTATTACTAGTTCTTAATATACACAAACATATTTACAGGCTTTACTGAAACAACAATAAAAAACTTTTGGAGTTGGCCATTCCTCAGTTCAGAATTTGGCTGTAGCTAGAACCTTTGTCTTCCTGTGGCTGGGAGATGTTAGAGAGGCCAAGGCACAGCTCGGTTGCCTGGAGCTAATTTACTGTGGCTCCGGAGACTGGTACCAAAGCAGATGTTCCATGGTGGCATCTTAACGGCTGGCCCTTCTGACTGGGTAGTACCTTCAGACCTTTGCATCTATGGAATCTACTGAATTCCAGCTCCGTGCCTAGCTTGTAGCTCACTGGCTTTGTGGAGGTCAACTGGGGACCCTGGTGGTTGGATCCAAGTGACCCACGCATGACTCAAAAAAGTACTGGTTTGAAAACCACAAATGAAGATTAGGTCACGATCTAGAAAGATCTTCGCTGCTTCCTCTGGCACTAGGGCTCCTTTGTCTTGTCCATTATTGCTGAGGTGGCCCTATCCTGTTTGTGACTCTGAATCATTCCACAAGGAGCTCTCTGAAGACTCCTCCAGACACCTGGTAGTCACAGCTCTCATGCATGGGGTGCATGTGTGTGACATCCCCTGAACTCCATTTTCAGTCCATCAGCGTGTGTGCTGCTCAGAGCCCACCCCCTAGGATGTCTCATTCATGGTCCTGTTTGCTTATACTTCTGCCTACCCCAATTCTTGTTGCTTGAATCTGTAGGAGCTGCCTCCTCCAGAAAGTCCACTCTGAGTTTATAAGGAGTTTCCACATCCCTCTCCCATAAGAAGTCTATCTAGCTTCTGCTGTAGGGCTGCTTATACCATGGGTGCCCCAGTTTGCTATTCCACCACCCCAAATGCCTCTTCCATGTTTATGCACCCTAATGGCTGGCAGAGGACATCCCTTTCAGAAATGCTTGCTGAGCTGAAGGTCTGCTCTGAGTCACACACAGCATTCTGATTTGCGTGTTACCGAGTCTTCTGGAGACTCATGAAGGCTTACCCAAGCAGCCTAGAGAGGGAAGGGCTGGAGACAGGCTTTCCTGGTTCTGAGAGGCTGCTGTGTGGCCAGCTGCTGTGGTCAGCAACCTGGCTCAGGACTTGCCTCAGACCTCTGAGATACCTGGTCCAATTTACCCATAAGGGGTGACACACAGGGGCCCTCTTTGATGGGGGCTGGTTGGGGAGGAGGCCTGGAGGGGCAGGTCCTTTTGAGGCTGGAGGATGCTGCCATCCTTGCATTGTGCCACATGAGCTCTTGGGGGCCAGCTCTTCTGTCCTGGGCACAGTGAGTAGGGGGGTGGGCTCAGAGGCTGGGCACACAGAAGCTATCTGGAGCCTGGGATCTGAGACAGCACTTATCCCATCAGCCCTTGCCATGTCTCCTATAATTCAGCTGTCTCACCACCCTCTCCCCAGGACAATTAGAAAGATTGCTGTCCCAAAGTCAGGCGGTGGTGGTGCATGTCTTTAATCCCAGCATTCAGGAGGCAGAGACAGGTGGATCTCTATGAGTTCGAGGCCATTCTGGTCTATGGAGAGTGTTCCAGGACAGCCAGGACGGTTACACAGAAAAACCCTGTTTCAAAAAACAAAACAAAAACCCCACTGCTGTCCTAAAGCAGATGACAACATCTTAGACAAAAAGGAGAGAGGTACAGTGGGGGTGGCATCTGGACTGAGAGTGGGCAGACAGACGGAAAAGGATCAGGAGCTCTGCTGTGTAGGTGGAAACATTCTTGGGGCTCAGCATGCACCCTGGGGCTACAGTGCCACTGTGAGGAACACGCGTGACAGAGTTAAGTGCTGCCTGATTGCCTATAGCGTGCACGTTCCCTGCGGTGTGATCAATTAGCCACCCCGTCTCCTCCATCATCTATTCATCCTGTTCATACCTCATACTGCTTGAATAAAGATGCTGACAGGCTCTCTAAGAAATGACAGAGAACATTTCCTTTCAGGCTTCTGCTTCAGTCCCTGTGGTGGTTTGATTAGAAATGGCCCCTACAGGCTCATAGATTTGAATGCTTGGTCATTCGGGAGTAGCATTACTTGACAGGGATTAGGAGGTGTGGCCTGGTTGGGGTAGGTGTGGCCTTGTTGGAGGAAGTGTGTCATTGGAGGTGGGCTTTGGTGTTTCAAATGCTAAAGCCAAGCCTAGTGTCTCTGTCTTCCTGCTGCCTGCCAATCCGGATTCCAGATGTAGAGTTCTCAGCTGCATCTCCAGCACCGTGTCTCCCTCATGCCACTCTGCTTTGACTGTGCTCTTATGAAAATAGTGGACTAAACCTCTGAAGCTGTTAAGCCAGCATCAATTAAATGCTTTTGAAGAGTTGCTGTGATCATGGTGTCTCCTCACAGCAACAGAAACCCTAAGACAGTCCCCGACTCTCAGAAGCAAATAGCAAACTTCTTAGAAGCAGGATGACAAAATAAATGCCGCAAGCCCTTCCATATTCCCTCTCTCCACCCAGGCGTCCAGGTTTCACCAGCGGCTGGTGCTGTGACGAGGCTCAACTGGCCCCAATCCTGGGCACAGTACCATCAGCCAGGAAGTGCACCATTGGTGCAGTGGGGAGGGAGACAAAGAGATTTCTAAAGGCCACAAGCCCAGCTCTAACTCCTCAGGCTGATGCCTTATGCCTCTGCCCACCAGTCATCAGTAAATAAGAAAAGGGGGTGAAAAGCACTTCTTTCTTAAGGGAAGGGGGCGGGACTTCCCAGTCACGACACCTTCTGTGCTCCCTGGTCACTGGTGTGGGTGCACAGGGAAGGCAGAGTGGAGACTGAGAGGGAGGAAATGCTGAGATGTGCCATGAGTGGTCACTACCATCTTCAGATAAATGCAAGCTAACAGGAACTTGGCCCAGCTGCCAGAGCTATGAACTTCTTTGAAGCAAACCTGCATCTGATGATTACATTTTGACCTTTGTTGATCCTATTTTTGGACCCATAAGATGGAAGAAATGGTCCGGAGTCAGAGCTATTAGAACTTCCCAGACAGCCCATTTGCCAACAGCTCCTGGCTGGCCCTCAGTCATGAATGGCTCAGCGGGTATGCTACAGCCAAGTGTCTGGGGCCCACTCATTATTGGGAATACCTCTCTGCCTTGCACAGACACAAGTCAGGGTCCTTCCTTCAGAGTGCCAAGCCAGTGTCTTATGGTGTCAGCTCATCTCCCCACATCAAGGCCTTGACCCCAAGAGGAAGACAAAAATCTGCTGATCCCTAGCTGCTATGGCTTGCATCTGAAATGTCCCCACAGGCTCACATTTTGAGAATTTGGCTGATGACAATGTTTCAGGAAAGGGACCTGACTCTAAGCAGGCCTAACAAGACCCCTATCCAGAAAAGACAGGCTGCCCCAAAAGAAAGACAGTGAGGCAGTAGAAGCTGGTGGCTTTCAGGGCCCAGTTCCCTACTGTCCCCTTTGCATGTGTGACCTGTCTGCTCTCCCTCCACTGTACAGACAGCTGGCAGACTAACGCCCCATGCTGGGAACCACAGGTATCCATCCGAGTGATTGCAAACACAATCAGGATAGTGTCACTTCACCTTTATGTCTGGGCTCAGCTGCTCCACAAGCCACTCTTGTGACACTACCAGCAAAACATCAGTCGAGGCCATGGTCTGGCTTGCCACCTGCATTTTACCTTCCTATCTCCAGGTCTGCCTTGCCCTTGCTGGGACCTCAGCATGGGCTGGTCACCTCCTCAGACTACAGTCAGGTGGGACTCCATTTAAGTATGTCCATGGTTTTTACTGCCGAGAAGCAGCCTGGGCTGGGGAGTGCAAGGGTTCAGAGAGCAAGGAGCCGGATCCAGTCCTGGCTCTGGGCAGATATGGCTACCTTTATTTGTAAAATGACATTGACAATGCTGACATTAGGATGGTGGTGAGTGACTTGAGGTCACCTGCACATAGAATATGGTAAAGAATCAAGACATGCCATTTCCACATCTGTCCTCCAAATGTTCATTCCCACTCCCTATAAGATCTTTGAAAAAGATTTATTATTTTGTTTATGTCTAAGTATATGTGATTGCATGAATTAATGTCCACCACACACACACAGTGCTCATGGAGACCAGAAGGTGCCAGATCCCCTGAAATCGGGGGTTCCAGGTGATTGTGAGCCACTTGATGCAGGTGAACTTGGGTCCTCGGCAAGAGCACTGAGCCTTCTCTCCAGGCTGCCTTATGATTTCATAACAGGTGTTCTCTTCAGTGTGGGATCAGGAGGAGACACTGGGTCCGGTGGTCCACACTACCCTGTGAGCCCAATGAGCCAGTCTCTGTCCCCCTCAGCACCTCAACAGCAGCAGCTCTTGTAACTCTTGCAAGCATTCAGTTCACCCGAGTCAGTACTCCCGTCCTGCTTCTGCAACATGGAGGGAGTCCGCTTGTTCATCCCCACCGCCCAGCTAGCTTAGCCCAGGGAAAATCTGTTCTCCGGTGGGTCCATGGCGTCTCTCTGACTCTACTTTCTTCCTCCCAGAATTCAGTTCTGTCTTCTCCGCCTAGCTAAGTTCTGCCCTATCAGGCCAAGGCAGTTTCTTTATTCATTGACCAATACAAGCAACACACAGAGGGGACTCCCACATCATGCTTCCACATTGCTCCAGTTTCTATCACCTCAGGCACTCTCGAGTTCTCTCTTTCTGCCATCCACCTGCCAAGGAGTAATGATTTGCTCTAACAGCCAATTCCCACAATTCCCTTGGCATTCCCTAGTCCTCAAAACTATCTTAAATGCCCACCCTGTCTCCATGCTGTACTGGAAAAAAAAAGTGGAGGGGGGGGGAACTGCCATAATTGCCCATGGAAACCAGAAGCACGAGGAAGAGCTGCAGTTCTGTCATCTGCCTTTGGTCACTTGTGTTCATGCTGGGTGGGTCTTGTTCTATAGGAGAGCTGGGGAAGGCCAAACCCCCACATGAAGACTCGGGTGCTCGATTCTATACAGACAAGACTGATCAAACAGTTCAACCTCAAGTTCCTTTGGGAACTTACTGAGCCCCCACACACTGCTTTTCACGTTTCCCCCAATTTTAATGTTGCCTTATCATGAGCCAACCAATGTAGCGATTCAGTAAGAGTCTCTGCTACAATGGCTGCTTGCATGAGCCAGTGGACCATGGCAGAGTACGGCTCACCGGGCTGGGGAGGCAGCAAGCCCTATCAGGCTTGAGGTCATTTATAAGTTATTTGTCTTGACTTCTTTCCCCCAGCTTTTGCCACAAGGACCTAAGTTTCTCAACTGCTAGAGTGTGAGGGATCCCTCAGTGGATCTAGGCTGAGTCCCACTTGAAGCCTTGGGGACAGGTCCAGAAACTACATTCCTGGGGGGACACAGGTTGGCTCCTACCGTGATGTGAAGACCAAAGACCTCAAGTCACAATGGAAGCTAGTAATTATAGAGAGGGACAGTTGGGTGTGGAAAGAACTATGAAAAGGACCTGGCTCCCTCACTTCTTGTGTCCTGGGTCCCCTCCACCCCCAAGTCTGAGCACCCGAGGGTAACCTGTAGGAGCTGGTTGTCTCCTTCCACCATGCGGGTTCTGGGAATCAAACTCAGATTGTCTTGGTAACAAGAACTTTATCTACTGAGCCACCCTACCCGCTGGACTCCTGCCCGCTCTCTGAAGGCGTCCACCTCCAACCCTTGGCCATGGAAACACATAAAGGTCTTCCAAACACCCCAGTTCACATACACTGCTATAGTTCATGCCTTCCTTAATAAAATGCACACCAGACAAAGAGCAGAGGGTGATCTAGTCCCATGCCGGGTACAGGCTCCAGGCTGTTCTGTAGCCAAGGGGTTTACTCTCAGCTACCTTTATCCTAGACCTACTTATATTGTGGTAAGATTACGTAGGTCATACAGAACAGGCCTTCAGAGATTGCCACGGAATTGATGCTGCACACACCAATAGCTGTCTCTAAAGAGCACACGAGGCTGAGGAAGCAAGACTCTAAACAACCCAGGCAACATCGCTGCTCCTTTCCAGCTCCTCTGTGCAGGGGCAGCTTGAAGTCACCCAATGTTGTTATTCTCTTTCCCAGTTGACATGGGATCCAAGGCTCTTCAGGGCAGGGACAGAGTACAGGGTCTGTGGAGACTGTAGGAAGAATGCTGGCTTCGCTGACAAAAAGGTGCCAACAGAACCATGCCATACACACATTCTCCTGCTTCACGGAGCTAATGAAGCTTGGGACTCCTAGTCCGCCCACCTGAGACCTCCAGAAGGCTACCTCCTTCCCTGGCTTCTTAACAGCTCCTGTCTAAGCAGATCCCCCAGGTGGAGCTGTCTTCCCTGGCTTCTGAACAGCTCCTGTCTAAGCAGATCCCCCAGGTGGAGCTGTCTTCCCTGGCTTCTTAACAGCTCCTGTCTAAGCAGATCCCCCAGGTGGAGCTGTCTTCCCTGGCTTCTGAACAGCTCCTGTCTAAGCCCCCCCCCAGGTGGAGCTGTCTTCTCTGGCTTCTGAACAGCTCCTGTTTAAGCCCCCCCCCAGGTGGAGCTGTCTCGTCACCATTCTCTCTTCCTGGCTCTGCAGGATCTTGTTGGGTTTTTTTGGAGGGGGGGGCACCCTCCTTTCTGTAGGGGAGCCAGAGGTCTCAGATGCCAGGGAAAATGACTTTTCAAACAAGAGCTGGAAGTTTATGTGAAACTGGTAAAAATTTTTAAAACCTGAAAACATTGGCTGGGCCAAAGCAAACAAGTTCACAGCCTCTACACGATCAGGTTCTTCCCAGCCCAGACTGCATGATGGTGAACACAAAGCCACAAACAGTGGCTGCAGACTTGGTCTTTCCTAGGCCTTCGACCAAGATCCACTTTGGGCCAGGCACTGCAACCATGCAGCCCTCATGCACTTCTAGGCACCCAGTGCACCACGCTCACCCCACTTCCCTTTCCTGAGTTCTGTACACTCCTTGTCCTGAGCAATCTTTCTCGCCTCCCTCTGTCTGGATTTCATTTCCCTCAGCTGGTGTCTTCCTCTCGAACGGAGTCGCACAGGAGACCTCTGAATGAATATGTGGATGGACGAAGTATCTAGTAACTACCCCGGCAGACTCTGGGTTTCAAGGTAGGGTCATTCTGCCCCATTCTACCTCCCAAGTAGTCATAAAGCCCCACGCACACGGTGACACTCTGGGCTTTGCTTCTTCCTTTCAGGGCTAACGCCTGCCTCTGAGCCACCCCCAGTCTTTGACTGCATAAGCGAAACAGCCTCTGAGTTGCATCACCCAGTGTCACCCTCCCACCAGTTCACACTATACGTGAGACACACCCGGGTGCTGGCTCTTAACACAGATCCTGGGTTCCGCTCCCACCAAGAATCCGATCCTGTAGGGAGGGCCGCAGACATTTCTGTTTGCTTGCTTGGGAATGTGCACTTTAAACAAGATCCCAAGGCAATGCTGACCCTAGCACTTGGATGTCCACATTCTGGAGAAAACAGAAGTGGGCTCTGCCCTCTCCAATATGCTAATTGCATGGTGGCGTTTCTGCCGCTGGGGCTCCCTTCTGCTCTGCCTCTGCCCAGCTTCCATCCACCAGGGACACTATTCTCTAGTGTCCTCCCAAGACAACTCCTATTCTCCCTCAAGCATGACCTCAGATGTTCCCTGTCCTAGTCTCCCTCAAGCATGACCTTAGATGTCCCCTGGCTCCCCAGACTGGACAGGGTTCTTCTCTTCTATCCTGCCAAATCACTCTGCCATACATACATGATCTTAATTCATTGAACACACATCAGGATCATTATGTGCCAAGCACTGTACCATGTGCTGCAGAATCCTCACCAACTCTATCCATCATGATCTCCACTTCACTGAGGGGAAACTGAGGCATGGAGATGGTATGTAGCTTCTCTGAGCGTGGAAAGCTGGTTAGTGGCAGGCCGGGTCTGGCTTGCAGTCAGGCTCCAGAGTCCATACTCCATCCACCCCACCGTTCCCCACCCCTTGTTTGCCCAGCATTCCTGAGTCTCTGCTCCTGAAACTCCTCCACTGGTCAGAGGGGCCTGTGCTCCTGAGGGACTCAACTCTCAGGCCAGTGACAAAGCAGGAGTATTAGCTAAAGGACAAAATTGCTCATACCCCCAGCACTGGATCAACAAGGAAAATTAAATTAATAAAACTTTAGAGTTTAAAGATATAAAATGTGATTGGGCCCAATGACTTGCCTGACTCTGCCCTCTTTAGAGTGACCTTCCAGAGTGTGCCAACTCCTGGGGGGAGAACACACACCTTCACATAACCCAGAATCTTCAGAAGCTCCACTTCCTGCCCAATGCAAATGTGTCTCTGTGTCCATCAGGTCACACAGAACAGGCCAATGCCTCCTGCAGGAAGGATGCGTCAGACCCTAAAGACAACACCAGCTTTCACTACTGCAGATGAGCTCTGCTGTGGCCAAGTGAGGTTCCGCCCAAGAGGCTGCCTCCCTGATACGAGTGCCATAAGCACCACATAGATTCACTGTCAGCCAATGGACTCTGATTAAAAGCAAATAGATGGATGGCAAATTTCAAGCTTTCTTTCCCAAAATAGCTGAAGTAGTAAGCTCTGCCCACCTTCTGG
>JAQHUG010000001.1:17812318-17824649 GCA_028555095.1 Dicrostonyx torquatus | reverse complement strand
GAGACTCCGGTGCAGTCACACTGACACTGTGCCTACCCAGACCAGAGACTCCGGTGCAGTCACAATGACACTGTGCCTACCCAGACCAGAGATTCACTCTTTCTCCAGAACTGTCGCTCCTGCTTCACACTGTGTTTTCTTCCCCAAATCCTGGCCACTCCCCTATTCACTGGCCCAGGGTAGGCAGCCAAATCTGTAGCCACATTCATGGCTCCTCTTCCACGGTGGGACTTCAGCTCAACTGCTGTGTCCAGCCTTGCCCAAGGATTTCCATCCTGGAACATACACCTCAGCTAGTAAGTTCCCACAGCAGAAATCCAAAGATTATCAAGTATGGCCATGGTTCAGCTCTATAGTCCAGTCCAGGATGCAACCTTGATTATCCAGAGTTCTTTTCCCTTTTTGCTATGCCAGGCAAGAGGTTAAGAGAGACCCTTAGTAAGTCATGCTGTCCTTGGGTCCCCTTCCTGCCACTTTCATGTGTGTGCCTCCACAGGAGCCCTGTGCCTACTGCTAGGGCTACTGCAGCTCCTCAGACACCCCACCACACTCACACAGGTTACACGTAGCTCCATGGAAAAGATGCTCTTGGTCCAACATACATCATAACCAAAACTATTCCTGTGGACACAATCACTCCATGTTCCGACTGAACAGAAGATGGCGTTACCTATTAGAAGGTGTTCACTAGACATAGCTCTAGTCCCTGGTTAGAAACACCTCAAACCCCAGAATTATTACATTTAATTTCAGATCACATGAACAGGAAAGTCCCACTAATTTTTTTGCCTTAACCATAAATCCGAACAGCAAAAGAAAAACAGAGTTGAAACGGCACAAAATAATGAGCAGATCCCCTTCCACTACAGTAACCACCGCTCCTAAATTAAAGGGAAAGAAACATGTCAAAGGCATCTTCCCAAGCTACTATTCCATCAGCAGAGGCTTCCAGAACCGAGCCCTCAACTATTTTTAACCTTGTAAAAACCAAGAAGGCCACATCAGGCAACATACTCTGGTTTCCTCTTCAAAACATACAGAATTTAGGATTTTAAATGTGACCATGGCTACTCGAAAGAAAATATGCATTATCGTCCATGTGTGCAGCTAAAAGCACTACCACCAGGAATAGAAAGATAGAATTAAATAAAGAAAATACTTGGGATAGATCCTATACTTTGAGTTGTTTCCATCATAATCATTTTGGCCTAAGTAAAGATTAAAAAAAAAAAATCATGTAACTGCAAAGTAAACATGAACCAATCCAGGCTGAGGCAGCATCTGAGGAGCCCTCTTTCTGAGGTTGCTTCAGAAAGGAGTTTAATTGCAAAATCAAAGCTGCCTGGCTAGGAATAAACCAACCTTGGAGACTGATGAAGATGGATGAATTCTCGAGTCGCCAGGAAAGCCCAAGAGAACGGACTGGAATGCAGTGCTGGAATGGGGTACTCCACACTCACAGCAGTCAGTCTGGGACCAGGGATCTCCAGCTCTAATCTGTGAGCTTGCTTCTAAAGCAGAAGCCAACTCTTCATTCACTAAAATCTCGCATGTATTCCCGATGTCCACGGGCTGCTCTAAATGAAAAGGACCTCAGGCATAGGACAAAGAACACTTCTAGGGGGTGGAAGGAGGCATCTTGAAACTCAAAGCTGAAATGCACTACAGATTTACAGAGGAAAGGATATGAGACTGGGAACTGCTGTAAAAACAGAGGGTGGGGCCGGAGACATGGCTCAGCACTGCTGTCCCAAAAGACCTGAGTTCAATTCCCAACACCCACATGGCAGCTCACAACCATGAGTAACTCCAGTTCCAGGAGATCTAATGCCCTCTTCTGGCCTCTGCAGGCACTGCCTGGATGTAGTGCACACATCAAAACATCCACATAAATGAAATAAATAAAAATAAATAAATCTCCAAAATAAACAAACAATAACCCCTGTGGTTTGAGGGAGGGTAAGGAGGCTGGCAAAAACACTGCTGAATCTGCTGCTGGATCCTCAAAAATCATCGTGTGACTCTCTGCTCCCAAGATGTCCAACGTTAAAAGTGGAAAAACAAAGCCAGCTTTTTTTTTTTTTTAAAGGAGCTGGAACGCAGGCAAAAGGACAGATGAGTCATGAAAGAGTGTATAAAGCTAGCTGCTTTTCTAGTTTCGATTCTGCCATAGGTTTTCTTTGTGCTGAGTAAGTACATAAAAAATGTAACTGATAATCAGAGTATAAAACACTAAGTAAAGTCTAGGACTTCGGGGGGCCATTCCAACTCTACAGAGGTTCATGGAGATGTACCGAGTGCGGGGCTGGGTAAGGGTTTGAGTGCCTACTTTAAGATGGCTGTGTGGTGTTTTTACTAGTGAGTTCAGCACAACAAAGCGAGCTTACTAATAATCTTAAAAGGAAGCCTACAGTCGAATTAGTCAGGTCATGAGTAGCCAAACATTAGGCCGCAGGAAACCAGAGCCTCCAGGGAAGGAGAGGGTGGGCACAGAGTTGATTATCCCATACTAAGAGACAGCGGGTCAGCTCCCTGGAAGAGGCAATTCTGAAAGCACCCTGAAGAGTGGCCTGGAGTAGGTGCATTTGCGATCACAATTTACAAAAATATGCCACCAACAGAGCGTTTGCATGCCCAGGCTCGCTGCGTGAGTCGGTCCTTGTTTCCCAGGTTAAGGTCCCATCTCTTGCTGCCATGTGTTCTCCGCCAGGAGCAAGCTCAGCATGCCCCCTGCCCTCTGTGCAGCAGAACCCTCTCACATGCCACCCAGGAGCACTGAGGTGTGACCGCCCTGACTGCCTATGTTCTGCCCTACACCTGGCTTTTCCCAGACACTTCTCTCACCTAGGGTACCTAGAAAGGTGACGTGTATCGTGCATGACAATACCATGCCCAGATGTAGCAGCTGTTATGGGGCAGTCAGCAGTGGAGGAAAGACACTGAGCAATGCCGTAGATTAGTCCCCAAGCATGTCCTGGTCACACTGGGCCCAGGGTTCTTTACCCCGTTTTTTAGACCTGCAATGATCTGACGATACCCCAAATTCCACCTCATTTAGTCTCTTCCACACAGTCAGGACTCAGGGTCAGTGTGTAAGCCTGGAGCACTGTTTCAAGTCTTTGTGAGCCATGCTTTTCTCCATGAGGAAATGGGGCCCCCTGTGTTGTTAAGGGTGTAACAGACAGCTGCAGAGAGTGGCTGATAAGCTCCAGCCTGTGACTCTCAGATGGACTGGTGCCCAGCAGCTCACATGAGGGACTTATTCTGCTTCTTCCTTGCCTCTGCTCACTCTTTCCCCATCCCATGCAAGAGACTGCCTGCTGGGAACAGCAAGGAAACGCAGAGTCTGAAGAGGTTTTAAATGCCACCTGGCTCAAGGTCAGGGCAGAGCAAAACTGGCACAAGGCCCCAGAGCGTTCAAAGAACTTGACCAATGAGGCTCTGCCCACCCTGCTTCACATTCAGAGGAGTACCCAACACTCCGCCCTTGTGTCGTTCCTGTACACCGCCGCAGGCACACTCTAACTGTACCCCTTACGATCAGACTTCTCTGGGCTTAATGTGACACACGGGCAGAGAGAATATTTTCCAAACTTCTTTGCAACTAGCTGTAAGCAGGTACTCCATCCACTTCTGGTCAGTGAGCGGAGTCTGGTAATTCCAAGTCAAAAGGAGGTTGCCCGCCCCAGCCCAGCCTGAACCATCTTACCCCACAACGTCCCAGGCTCCAAATCCCAGGATGGTGATGAGTCGTTTTCACATGTGGATAAGAAACAGCATCCTAGTGGATGAGAGAACCCTAGGTGACCCCAAGGGGCAAAGCTACCCATTTCCTTGATTGCTTATCAGCTCAAATTGTTTCCAGAGTCTCCCGGTCTCTTCCCAACTCCCTCAATTTCATAACCTCTTAAAGCCATCATTATTTTACTTCTGTTAAAATAGGCAAACAAACACCCCACAACGGGCACTACGAAACACTGAACCCTTGCAAGGGACTCCTCTGGGGACACAAAAGGAGATGTGATCATGATATAACTTTGGTAGTTGCTTTGTTTTAACCCTGGATTATCCATGTATCCAAGAAGATGGACTGCTGCAGGCAACAGAAAGCCCTAGCTAAACCAACAAGACCCAGCACACTGCCACCAACCAGTCACAGCACTAGGACAACAGCTCAAAAAGTGCCTACCACTGGGGGGCCAAGATCTTTCTATCCTTTTTGCTCTTAGCTACCATCCGCGTCTGTCCTCTCCCAAGGCTGGCTTCTCTTAGTGTCAGAAACTGATGTCATATTCCCAAGCATCACAGCCATATCTGGTAGTGGGCAGAGAGGGTGAGACAATCCTGTGTATCTCTATGTTATCGGAGCAGTTCAGCATCTCCTAGCCTCTCCCCTCCCTAGGAGCAAGTCACATGTCCAAGCTCAAAGCAGGGACATAAGAATGGATTATGACAACTGGGTGAGACCACTTTTTAGCAAAGGTCCAAGCAGAAAGGACAGGGGTATTGACCTGAGCAGAAGGAGAGAGCCAGAGGATTCTGTTAGAACCCACACCTGGAGAAGGGTTGACAACACACACAATTATCCCAAGCAGGGATTCTGAAACTCAGTCAGCTGATGACAGCACCCATACTTTTCAGATCTAGCCATCAAAGCACATCCCGTTATAATTACAGGGTTTCAAAACTTCAGTGTGGGCTCGCTCAGGTATAATTCAGCAGCAACAAAGAGCACAGCATCTCCTGCAGCCTGCACGTCCTACCAAGACCTTTTATTCAAAACTATGTGTTTCTAAAATATGCAGCATGAATTATGTATCTATGATTCCTTTCCAAGAAGTTTCTAAAGTTGGTGACTTACAGAGTTGGTATTTTTAAAAGCATAAACTATATTAAGATTTTTTTTTCCTTTTTAAAAGATTGTGTGTGTGTCTACGTGAGTGCATGCCACACATGTGTGGGTGCCTGTGGAGGCCACGAGCATCAGATACTCTTGCAGCTGGAGTTACAGATGGTTGTGAGCAGTCTGATATAGGTGCTAAGAACCATAACTGGGTCTCTGGAAGAACAAGCAGCTCGTAGTGTGGGACATTGGTCTGTATTCTGTCAATTATATTTTAAATAAATGTTGATTGGCCAGTAGCCAGGCAAGAAGTATAGGCGGGACAACCAAACAGGAAGTAGAGGTGGGTCAATGAGAACAGGAGAATTCTGGGAAGAGGGAAGCCCATTCTTCTGTAGTTGTGAGCCCTCCACAGAAGAAGCAAGATGTGACTGCCTCACTGAAAAAGGTACCGAGCCATGTGGCTAGCACAGATAAGAATAATGGGCTAATATAAGTTATAAGAGTTAATAAGAGCATGAGCTAATGGGCCAATCAGTTTATAGTTAATGTACACCTCTGTGTGATTTCTTTGGGACTTAATGACTGCAGGAACCAGGCAGGCAGTCAACAGCTGAGCCATTGCTCTAAGCCCAAGAATTCGTTTTTTTCTCTAAATTTGTCAACTGCAAGGTTCAGTGATTCTCTCTCTTAAAAATCCACCCACCCAGGCCCCCAGCTAAACTATTCAGGTGGCTGATCATTTCTCAAGACTGAAACAAGGAATCCAGCAAGATAGGGTTTCACTTTTTATGTATGCTTCAGCTATCTTTCTGACATTCTGGGAGAAGTCTGCTTCACCCAATAGTATCAACTCTGCATTTGCTGAAGTTTTGGAAGCAGCTGCCTCTGAAACCAGCATGCTTGTTTTAGACCTCTCTCTCTCTTTTCCCTTTCAAGACAGGGTTTCTCTGTAGCTGACCTCGAACTCACAGAGATCAGTCTGCCTCTGCCTCCTGAATGCTGGGGTTAAAGGTGTGCGCCACCACTGCTAGGCTTAGCATGCTTGTTTTAGAATATCAACCATACCTCAAGAAAAAGGACAACATGCACAGGGCATGGCTAACTTACCAAAGCTGTTTCAAAAATATAACTACTCTTTAAAAATTGTATTTTGCAAGTAAACCGTGTCAATTAAAAGTCTCTTAAAAAGTCAAGGGACACTGAAGAGGGCAGAATGGGCAGACTGTGGTATGCAAAGAAGATCTAAGTGATAAAAATCACATTTTCTGAGCAATGAACAAACAAACAAAACAAAACCTTCCTAAATCTTAAGAATCACAGATGTACACACTGAATCACAGATGTACACACTGAATCAGGCACACAGGAAAGTGGCTGCCAAGCGAACTGGTGTCTCTTGATGCTTGCATTTTTCAGGGTTTTGTTCTGGTTGGATGCACAGAACAGGGCATGCAAGCTGGCCACTAGATATGATAGGATAGAAGGGTAGATTATTGAATCTACTCAGAAAGAAAAAAGGGAGGATATGATATGATAAGATAAAAAAGGTAGATTATTGAATCTACTTTTAAAAAGCAACTACTAGTTTTAACTATTTTACATTGAATTAGACTTTTGTATATTGCATACAAATTTTGTCTTTTGATACAAATTTGAGAATAATTTTGTTAAATCATACTGTACACATATTTCTACACTTGCTCAAGGTATTGTACCTATACAGCTCATTTAACAATGTAACGCAAACTTCTAGCCCTTGAAAATTATTATTACCAATTGTTTAGGTAATAAATGCAGGTTAGTAACTGGTCACCTATTATAATTGAACTTGTAGTCACATTAGGTATATTTTCAAAGTCAAACAAAGATATATTTTAGATAGGTCATCTTCAAACACCAGAATGCCACATTTAAGACATTTTAATAGCATAGGTTCTTTTTTTTTTTTTAAATGACAATGAGGCACCAATCTATTTCAGAGAAGACAATGAGCATCGAAAAAGCTCCATCTGGAGTTCACTTTCTTTGGGGCAAAAGTAAACCACTAGGAAAGTGAGTTCCCTTGCCTTGACTGCTGACAGTGTGCTGTACAAACTGGACAACAAGGACACAAAAGAGAGGCTGCCAAACCTTGCCAAGACAAAGTAGGACGTCCTTCAAAACTCCTGCTTTATAGAAAAGTCTGTCAAATATTCTAGGCCTTTAGGCCAAAAACGGATGCTCCAATGTTGCAGAGGAACTTTGGGTGACTATCCAGGAAGCCACTTGTTTCTGTCACTTCTCAGATTTTTTTGGAAGTCACTTGTTTGCACTTCCTGCTTACTTAGGTAATATTATCTCCTTTTGGGTCTCTGAGGGAGTTGATGACAAGATAGTTATAGTTTTCCTTGCTTATGAGACTCAGAAGAGAAACTCACTAAAGAAGTGTAAAGTGTATAAGGTTGAGAGACATCAGAAGATAGTTTTGAGTAGTAATGCAAGTTGTGATAGTAAAATACGTATAAACTTTACACTCACCAAGAAAGGATAGATATGAAGTATTTTCTTTGAATTTGTCAAATGCAAATGGTCTAGACATTGTTGATGTATTTATGGCCTGTAGCAGTTATTGTGCTTACTGTATATAGTTTTTCTTATATTAGTTATAGCCTTCTTTTTTATTTTAGACAAAAGGGGAAATACAATGATATTCTATAAGTTTTAATAAATAAAGTTTGCCTGAAAATTAGAGGGCAAAACTAAGACACTAGAAGTCAGGCAGTGGTGGCACATACCTTCAATCCCAGAATCTGGGAGATAGAGGCAGATAGATCTCTATGAGTTCAAGGCCACCCTGGGCTACATAATAACAAAGCAGAAACAGATCCTGGTGGTGGTGGCTCACACCTTTAATCCCAGTATTAGGCAGTCACACACCTTTAATTCCAGCACGAGAGGGGAATATAAGACGGGAGGACACAGAGGCTCAGGGCTCAGTCTGCAGTCGCCCAGCCTTGGTAGAGGTGAGACTTCTCTAGTGGCTTGACTGTTTTGCTTTTCTGATCTTCAGCTTGAACCTCAATATCTATCTCTGGGTTTCTATTATTCATGCTACAGGCCACAGTAAGGTGTTTTATCTCATGAGTCCTTTTTCAGGCTGAAAACCGCTCAAGAGTTCTGGCCAACTCTCGCCTCACTGCCGGACCATCTGTACCCTAATCAAGACAAGGACGAGACACCAGGTACTCCATGGATGACTGCTAACACTTGTGGGCAGTTACTCGATGGCTTTAGACTATGCTTCAGGAAGCTGCAGCCTCACCCCATGGGGCATTGGCAGTGACCGTGGTGGTACAGAATAAGCCTTCTAGTCCATGAATCTGGCCAAGGGTGGAGAGACACTCCTATGTGCCCTCTGTAGGGAACTCAAAGTTGGTTAGGGAATAAGAGACAAAGACAGGAGATTGAGGACAAGAGATTAGAATGGGGAAAGGAATAAATAAGAGGGGTAAGGGATATTTGTCTCAGAGGGACAAAGAACTGCCTCTGGATAGAAGAGACAGACGTGGTTCATAAGCAAATGGCAGTTTATAAAAGTAAAAGGGGAAAACCTATTTTAGAGTAAGTTGGTTAATTTTGATTGGGTATGTTAATTAAGGTGGCAAAAGGGGGGCTTTTGATTGATGGACTTCAATACTTTGATAGCTGGACCTTGGTGGTCAGCCCCAATAGGAAGAAGTGGCCAAATAAGATAATGGAACTTGGGGGCTGGCGTTAGGAATGTAATCTAATGGTTTTTAGCAAGGCAGAGGGAATGGGAAGGCAAGGCCTGCCAGAACCATGCTTGCCATGCTGGGGCTGGCTAGAGTCGCTTTACGACTCAAGCATTCCTTGATTCAGAACTCTAAAACAGGTCCTCTTGTAAAAACACTCTTTGTGTCATTTACATTTTAAACCATGCTAAATAAAGCACTGTGACCCAAACTCACAAGTGGCAAGTTTGGGAAGGAACTCAAACTGTGGTCTCAGCCCCTACCTAAGAAAGTAGCAACTAGCACCGTGTGCACCCCAGTCCTTCATCCATCAGCATCTCAGTCTCTTTCTGCTGCTGTCACAAAATCCCAGGACTAAAAGCAACTTAAAGAGGAGAGCATTTGCTTCAGCTTCCAATTCCAGAGGGATGGTCTCCATTGTGACGGGAAGGGCGCAGAAAGCTGGCGAATGACACTTTGGCTTCACACACAGAAAGCACAGAGAGACAGAGACACAGACAGACAGAACCAGAAATGGGGCAAGGCTTGAAATCCTCAAAGCCCTCCCCAAATGATGTATGTCCTCTAGCAAGGCTCCATCTCCTGAGGGGTTCGTAAGCTCTCCAAATAACACCTGGGGATCACATGTTCAAATACATGAGCCTAAGGGAAGCATTTTTATTCAAACCATCGCAATCAACCTAGCGATCAAACCTTAAGGTCAATGATACGAACCTTGGGGGAAGAGGCTGCTGGCATAAGTAGTTTAGAGAATGCAAAGCACCGTGATTAATCTGCGCTAATCACTGAAGCTGAATTTCGAGATAAGCACATTAAATGGGTAAAGAAGGCTTCTCAGTGGGTCAAGGAAACCATGCTTCCAAGCTCTGCTGGGTTAAGACTTCTGTGTGTGGTGGACTAGCAGGAGGAGTATTTGTTAGAGTGTTTAGTCATTTACTCTCCTAAACACATGTCATCACAGAAAGCTGGCTCTGCTCACTATCTCAGTGAAAACTGACCACAGAATGCCCTATCGCCGACCTTGGTGTAAATGATTCAATGAGGACAAAATTCTATGCCGCTTCTCTCTGACCTCAGAATACAATGAAAGCCTCCTTTTGTAAGACAAATCGTTTGAACACACTGATCTAAAACTCAACACAAAATTTTATTCTTCCAAGAACTATCCCCCCAGGGCCTCTAGCTATTTCCTATGATGCTGTAAGACGACCAGCCAACCACTGTCCGTGAACTACAAAGTCCCACCCTCTAACCCAGCCCCACGCTGGGTCCCTCCCATTCTCCACATTTTAGTTCACAGAAGAGCCTTGTTTCTTGGAGACTCTGTCCATGTAAACCCAGTTAGGGCGGCTAGGAGGTATCTAGGATGCCAAACCCACAGGGACATCCTCCCCACCTCCAAGGAGGAATGTGAGATAGGGGAGCCATGTCTCTCTGGAGCTGCCTGGGAAGGAGAGGTGAAACTCTCCAAATGCATTCTGGACTTACCACCCAAGGTCTTATAATTCCTTTCTTGGAAAGTTCTGAAAAGTTGTGACAGGTAGCACAGTCCGTTATTTTGTTGTTGTAGTAAAAAACAAAACTTATTTTGGCTCATGGTTTCAGAGAGTTTGCCCTGTGGCTTGGCCCCATGAACTTAGGCAGAACAGCTCACAGTTGGCACAGTATGGCAGAGCAAGGTCCTACCACACAGTGGACAGGAAACAGGGAGAACGAGAGAGGGAGCAGAAAAAAGCATGAGAGAGGGCCCAAGACAAGACATTATAGTCCACGAACTCACCCCAGAGGGCCCAAGACAAGCTATAGTCACGGACTCACCCCAGAGGGCCCAAGACAAGATATAGTCCACGAACTCACCCCAGTGACCTGGTGTCTCTGGCTAGGCTCTGCCTTCTCAAGTTTTTAGAACCCTGACCCAAGCAAGTATTCACCACACGTTCCAGTGGAGGCATTTGGTATCCAAACTGTAACAAACAGGGAGGTTTGAAGCCAAGGCTGCAATGGCCAGAGAGAGAAAGTGTAGTAGTGGTTTCAAACCTTCTGTCAACGACCTGTCATAACACCCAGGAAAAACATAGCAGGAGACAGCCTCTAGGGGCGCTGTCATTTCTGCTGTAGAGGAGGATGGATTTCTCTGAGGTTACTTATATATATTATGTTATATATGTTGTGAGTATAATAACATAATTCACAACTTCTATAACTATTGTCAATAATTAACAACAATAGGAAAATCACCAATAATAGGAAAATGTTATTGTTAAGCCAAAAAGTAAGACTACAAGTTAAGCTACAGCATGATGCGCCCAATTTGATCCTAAGAACATCAGAAAAATAAAGACTGCATAACAAAAGCTGGGCTGTTTGTTTCCTTGTTTTTTGTTTTTTGGAGGCAAAGAAAGGAATAGGGCCTTTTATTTGAATACTGTATAGAACTGAGAACCTAGTGCTACTTTAAAAGATGAATTTGCAGGGCTGTAAAGGTGCACACCTTTAATTCCTCACTTGGGAGGCAGAGGCAGGTGGATTTCTGTGAGTCTGAGGCCAGCCTGATCTACAGAGTGAGTTCCAGGACCGCTATGGCTATATTAAAAAACCCTGTCTCAAAAAAACCAACCAAACCAAACCAAGACAAAACAAAAACAACAACAACAAAGATGATTTTAGGGTTGGATAGATCGCTCAGTGCTTAAGAGTACTGGCTGCTCTTCCAGAGGACCCAGGTTTGAATCCCAGAATCTTCATGGCAGCTCACATCTATACTCAGGTTCCAGAAAATTCACTGATCCTCTTGACCTTCCTGGGCACCAGGCACTCATGTGGCACATAGACATACATGCAGACAAAACACCCACACAAATTAAATAAATAAATCTGTGTGCATTTAAAGATGAATTTTATATAATTGCTACTGTCAAAAATGGTCTTTTTCTATCAAAAGTAGTTAGCCCAACAAGGGCTTGTGTGCTCTGGATCTCTTTCACACCCATCAGCCAATCATATCAGGTTGTGAACTCAAATTCCCACCAATGGGATGAGACACAATAACCATCTGAATTAGGGATAAAAGCCAGGGGACATCTTGGCAACACATGCTCACTAGCCTAGTTTGGGTTCTAGTATACCCTTTTTGTAAAAAGAAACCATGGGCTAGAGAGAAGGCTCAGCAGTCAAGAGCACTTCGATTCCTGGCATCCACACAGCAGCTAAGAATTGCTGTAACTCCAGTTCCAGAGGCTCCAACACCCTCTTCTGACCTTCAGAGGCACTGCATGCAGGAAGTGCATTGACAATAAATGCAAGCAAAACATCCATTTGCATAAATTACAAATAAATCTTAATTAATTACTTTGCTGCGTTACTTTCAATTTGTGTGTTCCTTCATGCAACACCAAGCTTATTCTTTCCCTGCTTGGTTCTCCAGTGTTAACTCTCTTACCTTACCACCGAGCCAGGTCAGGTGACCAGGTTTTCCCATCTCTACTGAAGTATACCCTGCCTTGTCCCCCAGTTTACTTATGTTTTTGTCTCTAAATTCCCTTGCTGACTCTGTTGCGTGTGTGTTTTATACAGTGACATGCCTTTGGTAGGGCCCACCAAAGCATCCACTTCATCCAATTCCTGTTCACTCTCCCTGTGTGTGATCATAAATGTAACCTAAATGCACCTATGCTTAATGTTATAATTGTTCATTGTATCTCATTTCAGACTACAAAAACAATTAGTCTCATGT